>PPLH03000043.1:0-69076 GCA_003706445.3 Williopsis mrakii
GACGTGCGGTGGGGAACAATGTTGGTCCCAAGATTCTTTAAGTGAAAGAAAAGGAAACAAGGACTAAAACTATGGGATGACAGAACATACACATTGATGAAACATTCATACCTACTACAGATTTGCTGTTTTAAGATCATAAGATCAAGAACCAGCGATCAATCCTTGAAGAATTTGACATGATTTTGTGCCCCTGACATATTCGAGGTGATTTTCACAGATGGAACAGGGCGACATTGGCTTAAAACGGAGCGGGATAGTAGTTATCTGTCAAATGGAAGTATTCATCTTTGTCATAATATTCAAGATCCTGGAATTGTGCATATAAGGCCATCAACCGCTCGCTACCTCCTGAGTTCTAAGCGGCTCTTCTTACAAGCCGCAAAAAGGATGGTGGCTGGGGCTGGGTCTCCAGGGCTTATGGCTATAGCTAGCTTATTGCTCTATTACTTGTTATCGCCTTGTTAAAAGAAAGAAGATGATGATAATAAAATCTAAACAGTCCACAATCTTCTTCTTCACAATTCTGAAGCGAAATTATGCGACTTTCTGCTTGTATTCATGCCAAAATGGCCGCCAAAATTCTTCACTGACATCTACCTAGAACTGCCCGTAACGGTTAGGTGGAGCGACGCTTTGCATCCCAATCCATCATGACGTCATAGACAATGCTGCAGCAGTTGCTAGTGGACGCGGACAACATCGTCGTCTAGCTGAGAGAAAAAAAACAAGCTCCGATACCGGGAGTCGAACCCGGGTCTGCTCGGTGAAAGCGAACCGTGCTAGCCGTTACACTATATCGGACTATTTACGAACAAAAGAAACAAGAGATATAATCACAGACCATTTGATGCTTTTTTCAACTTAAATATTACAAACACATAGTGGATCATTCACAGATATGCACTATATAATAAACAGCACATTTACCCTATAACAATTAGAAGTTGTTAGATATTAAGTGTTGAAATTTGTGTGCCCCTGACTCATTTCCATAAAGCTCTCGAAACAAATATAACGCCCACAACCCTTGGAAGAACAAAGCAACAATTTACATCTACAACCAGCGAAGTAAACCAACTACAATATGGGAATTAAAAGCTTTTTCAAGACCAAACCCCCTTCCCAGGAGGAGATAGAGGCGAAGATGCGTGAAGACATGCTTGATAGAGGTCTGCGAGTTAAGCATGAGTCTAAGAATAAACCGAACACTTTCAGCGCTTATGCTGAGTATGCTAATGATAAGGCAAAAGCAAAGAAAGAGTACGCTCCAAAAGGCTATGGAAAAAATTCTGAGAGGAACGATGAAAACTCACATATTGCAACGAGTTATAATACTAATCCATATGGCGGAACAAGTTCTTCAGGGTCTTCAAACCCATATTTTAACAGTTCAAGTGGCGGTAACCTCTACTCACAAGGTTCTGAAGGTAATCCATATTCCAAAGGTCCTGAAAGTGGTGCTAATCCCTATTCCCAAGACTCTCAGAGTGGTGGTAATCCATATGGTTCGACGGGATCAGAGAATCCATACGGGTCTCAGTCGAAACAGAATGACAACCCATATTCCTCATCAACTTCTAATGGTGCTCAATCGGCCAATCCTTACACGCAACAATCTACTGTCTCGAACTCATATGCTCCAAATACATCACAGAGAATCAAAAATCCCCAGAAACCTGCGCAGTTCTCTTTTGAGGCTGGGTTGGAGAAGACTAAGACCAACGAGACAGGGTACGTTCCAGGTCAATATCAACAGCAACAGCAGTATGCTGGAGATTTGGACCTCAACGATGATCAATACGCAGAAGAAGACTTGAACGATGATGGATATCGAGATGATGATATCTATCAGATACATCAGCAAGTTGCCCCAGAAACCGAGGAGGAGAGATTACAACGTGAAGAAGATGAAGAAGTGTTAAAAGTGAAGGATCAAATACGATTCACCAAGCAGGAGTCTGTGGCATCCACAAGAAATACCCTTAGAATGGCAAGAGAAGCCGAAGAGAGTGCTAAGAATACAATGGGTATGCTTGGTGCCCAAAGCGAGGCGTTGTTCAACACTGAGAGGAACTTGAGTTTGGCAGAGACTCAAGATATGATGTCCAGGGATAAGATCACTCAGCTGAACCATTATAACAGAAACATTCTCAAGCCGAGCGTTCAAAATCCATTCACCAAGAAAAGAAGACTTAGAGAGAAGGAGGAAAAGATTAAGAATGATCGTATAGCTGAGAAGCTTGAAGCTGAGAGAACTCGCGCACAGCTGTCAAATTCCACGCAGAGAATCAAATCAGCCCTGGATTCTGGAGATGGAATGGGCGATGAGATTGCTGCTAAGTATAGACTAGAAAAAATCAAGGCACAGGCAAAACAGTATCAGTTCGAAGCAGACAGTGAAGACGATGAGATGGAGGGTGAGATTGGGGAGAATTTGGATGAAATTGGGAAATTTGCAGGCAGATTGAAGACCTTGGCTGTAGCTCAAGGTGAAGAGATCGACAAACAGAATTCTAGATTGAGAGACATCGAAGAAAGAGCGGATAAATTGGACGTCAATATCCACGTTAACACTGCGAGATTGCGGAACGTTCGCTAACATTAATCATTTCAGTAATACACATTTGTTTAATTTATGTCTGTAGCTTGACCTTCGTGTTGCGCAAACCGCGAAGACTCCCCATCGAAACATCAAAGTCAACATACGAGGAATAAACAACTTAGGGAACATCACGGAACATCACAAGATGGCATCACAGCAGCAGGCAAAGCAGACATTATCCCACACACTCTGGTCGCCTATTGATACAGTGAAAGATGTCGCTGACTCACTTGGGATGTCAGATCTCAATGATGAGACTTCGAGAAACCTTGCAATGGATGTTGAATACCGTATCCATGAGATCCTAGAACAAGCGACCAAGTTCATGCGTCATTCCAAGCGCCGTACACTCTCTACCTCTGATATAGAGAAGGCACTGAAGGTATTAAACGTTGAGCCGTTATATGGGTATGATGTCTCAAGACCACTTCAGTTCAAAGAGGCATTGGTTGGTAATGGTCAAACATTATACTATATTGATGACGAAGAGGTCGATTTTGAAAAGCTGGTCAACCAACCCTTGCCAAAAGTCCCAAGAGCCACTACTTTTACTGCCCACTGGCTGGCGATCGAAGGTGTGCAGCCGGCTATCCCGCAGAATCCACTTGAAAGTGAGATCAAACAACTACCACCAGCACAAAGGGGTGCGCTGTCTCATCAACTGATGGAAAATTCCGTCGCTTCCTCTAATAGTCATATTTCAAATGGCAATACTACGGCTTTGAATAAGGATGCAGAGGTGAAACCATTGGTGAAACATGTCCTGTCCAAGGAGCTGCAATTATATTTCAACAAAGTTATCCAAGCTCTCACAAATCAAAAAGCAGACGATGAGGCACTACACCTGAGACAGGCAGCATTGTCGTCGTTACGTTCTGATCCAGGTCTTCACCAACTGGTCCCTTACTTCATCCAATTCATCTCTGAACAGATCACACATAATCTTAACAATATCGCTCTGCTCTCCACGATGCTCGAAGTGATCTATTCTCTTCTCTCAAACACAAATATTTTTCTTGATCCATATATCCATGTGTTGATGCCATGTATCCTTACGCTTCTCCTTGCAAAACATATTGGCTCCGATTTGGAACACTTCGCAGTTCGTGATTTCGCTGCATCGTTGTTGGAGCATGTTTGTAAGAACTATGGGAAGAGCTATACCACATTGCGTCCAAGAGTAACAAGAACTCTTTTGAAGGCATTCTTAGATGCAAATAAGCCAGTGGGGACCTTGTATGGTGCAATCATTGGTCTGAAGAGTCTTGGCGAGGAAGTTGTTCGTATTACGATCTTAGGCAACGTGAAGAATTGGGGAATGACAATATTAAGCGGTAACCTAAAACAAGATGAGAAAGAGCTTCTTGTGCAGACGATTGTGAAGACGCTAAAATGCCTTAGTGGTGACGCCAACGAAGGAATGCGAGTTGATGTGACAGAGGAGGAAAAGAACAAACTGATTAACAGAGTTGGTGATGTCGTTGCAGAAGAGATTTTGAAACAGGAAGATGCGAAGACAATCGTGGATGCTATTTTTTTTGGGGCTTTGTAATAAATGACTACTTGTGTGCCATTAAATTGAAGGCCATTACATTTCGTAGCAGTCAGGATTCCAAAATCATTTATCATTCGGACGAGATGGTGGGAAAAGCTGTCTTCTTACATTCTTCGCGACAGGAGTTGTTAGCCCATTGAAATCAAGTGCTTCAACAGGACGTTTGATATTACATCTCAACTCTATTGGGCTCTGCAACGCCATTGGTGTACGCATAGCCACGGGAGACGAATCAATGATATTCTCGTCAGGCCCACTTCTAACAACCACTCCGTGCACAGAACTAGGGGCTTGTGCTCCATCTGGGGTATTAATGACATCAATCGTCTTAGTTTTCTTAACAGGTGTAGCCTCAACTTGTCTATATGATTCGGTGATCTTGAGAGATGATCTCGAAGTCGTCACTTTACCAACACGACTGAATATCTGTGAATTGGTCTTCTTCATTGGCTTACTCTCAGATGGTACAGGAATGGACATATCGATCTCTCTCTTAGATAGAATATTAGTATTTGTGTTGAATGATGAAGAACGCTTAATAGATTCTAGATCTGAATTGGAGCGTGATAATGAAGTCTTGAGCTCTGCTATGTCTTCGAGCTTTATCTGCGATGAGCTGCCGCATTGTATTGATGGTCTCTTAACTCTGGCCACTTTAGCCTTCTCTGTGGATTTTATGTTGGATCGCTTAAAGGATGGGCCCTTGATTTTCTTTATCATATGACGGACAGAGTTTGGACATTTTTTGTCAAAGAATGGAACCACAACATAGTTGATGAACTTTGGAGAGTAGTGGTCACTAGAAGAGGAGCCGTTCAAGAGATCATTGATAGCGAGCTTATCAATATAGACATCCAGGAGTTGATTGACAGTCAAAGGATCCTTGTTTGGGGGCTCGTTATCCACTGTGATTGCCATACCGTTGATCACTGGAGTAACTTTCCGTTTACCAACGAGTCTTTTCTTGGAGTTCGACTTTGATGTCCTCTTGAACAGCTTGATGTCATCTCTTTCATTTATATGGATGAGCTCAAAAAGAATCAGGATCTGCAGTTGGATCTCTCTAACTCTGAAGTTGTTCAAGATCGTAGTTAAACTTCTATTCGTTTCGGCATAATCAGTAGAGTGAATATCGAAGTCCACCAAGTTCAAAGACTTAGAAATGAAGTCATTCCTATAGATCTCTTCTTTCTCAAAGAGAGAAGCAGAGTTCAGTAGACCGTTGTTTGCGAAAGCATGCCTTGTATCAAATGGTTCCAATGAGATGATGAACTGCGACAAGATGGATTCATAGAATTTGATATCGTTCAGGCAGAGCGATTTCAGTTTTGAAAAGACAGATTTGGTAAAGAAAGTCAATGGCGTTGTCAACATATATAGATTGGAAAAATATCTATCCATGAAGTAGTCAAAGGGGTCATTAATATTGTCTTCCTTATCAGTGGCCTGAACTGGAGAGTTTTGGAATGGCGGAGTCATGTGGAGATTGAGATCATTTTTCTTCTGGTCATACAGTTGTGTCTGTGAAGACCATTGATTTATAAAGTCCTCAGAAACGACAATACTCTGAAAGCTGTGACCACTCTGTTGTTGAACGGAACTTAGATAGCTGATAATGATGTGAGTACTATCCAGGATCGATGCAATGCCATACTGCTCCCTAGAATTGACAGTGATTTTCACCAAAGAAGGCCTATTCCTTATGATATGGAGCATACTCTCATTATTGCACTGGAATACCCTAGACTTATTCTCATTTATGGGTGCTATCTCGGCATTCGCTTGTGAGCTTCGCGTATGAACAATAAGTGAAGCCATACGGGATAGATTGAGCGGTACATGACCCAGAAGCGTCAAAGAAGCATTATATTGGCTCGTTGATGATCGTATCTGAACTGAATCTTCACCATTCTCACTCATAACGTGTGGAAAGCTCTATAGTAAAGGAATTACTAGCGGGGGGCATACTTTTTAGTCCCTCCATATTGTTTTAGCTTCGATAGTGAGGGCGCGATGCCTCTCTGTGGCGTTTACCGTTTCAGATTCATAAAACGAGTTCGCGGACGGAAAATCTTTCGAAATAGCCGAATTGGGAAAGTTTTGCATCCCGTGGGCTGAAGGTAAGCAGGATCATGAGCCTGGAATTGGTAACCGGCATAAGCAAGAAACACATTCTGACGATCATGATTCACTGATTATCTATCTGTTATTCACCGATGCGTGTCTCTGCAAATATACTTATTTTTTTTTATCTTCCTCAAACTGCCCAATGCTCTTCAGAAGAAAGGCCTTTTCTCTAAGGTGTGTGAGAGTTTCTATAAAAGGTGTTAGAAAGCGCCAGAAAATTTCGAAAATCCAACCAACCGCCCTCCTCAACCAAGACAAGAAAGGACAACAGTCAAATCCGATATAGAGTCAAGCCGCATAGCCCCTCTATTTAACTCCCATTCATATATATCAAGGGACAACTATAAAGTCAGCCGCCGGGGACAACTTTTGACGGAGGACTTCACTACGACAACGACTGCCTAGATCAAAAAGCTCTCTCAACTTCCGCTTTACCTAAACATTGGAAAGGGCGCTAGCGTTAAAGAAGCAGACGGATAACCAGAAGGATACAATAAGAACTGGCTTCCGATTTATATCAGACCGTTTTCAACTGAGCTCTCTTGTTCACTGCAGTAACCACAAGGAAGAGTGCTACCAGAGCATTTGCAAAAACAACTGCACAGCTACGACTTTTAAGATCAACAAAACTTATCCAAGAAAACGACAATCATCACTCTAATAGCCTAATGTCTGCTACTAATTCCACTGCCGCATCATTCGCTTCACCAGAAGTTTCTTCATCCATTCTCTCTTCCGCCACCTCCAAGTTGGTTCCAGCCACCGCGCCTGCGGTGAGCCCATGGGGTAACAACAGCACGTCTTCTTACTCTGACGGGGCCAAAAGAAATTGGCAAGCTAATGAAAACGCCACCGCCAAGGAACCTCCTCTGGGAGTTAATACTCTTACGAAGGAGAAAGCTACCCCAACTCCGAAGGTGAAGTCCACTGGTAAGGAGAAGTGGATCAAGTATGACGCTGAGATTATCATCTCTTCAACTACTGGAACTAATAGCCAGAATAAGAAGAAGAACAACAACAGCGGCAATAGCGGAAACAATAACAACGGCAATGGAAATAACAACACTGGTAAGAAGAAGCAGAATAACAATAACAACAAGAACCAGAATCATAAAAAAGACCCAAAGCATAAGAAACAGCATAATGACAACAAAAACCAAAACAACAACAACAATAATAACAATAACAACTCTTCTGAGAAGAAAAAGAATAATGGCAATGATCGGAAGGCCGAGGCTAAGGCCTCAGACTATGGTATTAACAAGGTCACTGACATTGTTGCTGAGTTGAGTATAGAGAACAAAGCTTCAAAGGAGGAAACACTTTCTCCTTCCACAAAAGCTGCTGTTATTGGCATTGTTAAGGTCGAATCTGGATCATCTGACGCTCTGGACACGAAGTCTGTATCAAACGGGGAGTCTAGTACTGAACATAATGGCGAGTTTAAGCTATCTGACTCTCAAGAGAAGAGTAGTGCAGTGAATGGAAATCCTAATGGCTACAAGAAAAACAACTTCCAGCACAGAAACTCAGAGTCATACGCACCAGGAAGTCATAATGGGACTACTCACAAGCGTCGTTACAACAGCAGTAACAAGGGTTTCAATCCAAGGCACTCGTTTGGCGGCTTCAACAGCATGCCTGTCATGAACCCAGGCTTCAACAACTACTACATACCAATGATGCCAAACATGTATGGGTTCAACCAATTTGCCAACAGTTTTGTTCCGCCACACCCTCCAACTGGCCACGGTTCAAGATCAAACTCCCATTCTCCTGCTAAGGATGATTTTGTACCATTGAATAATCAACCTTCAATGGGCCCAATGATCACAGATGCCAATGCTATCCCCCAGTTCATCCCCCATCAGATGATGTATAATCCATACCCACAGGATTTGAACTCTTTGATTCTCGAAACTGTCAGTTATTATTTCTCTGATGTGAATTTGGCCAAAGACATCTTTTTGAGAAGACACATGAACTCCAATGGCTTTGTACCATTGGACGTCCTTATTGGTTTTAATAAACTTAAGAGCTTGACGGGCGGTGATATGAATTTGTTGTTGAGTGCATTGGGGAACTATCCAGAGCTCGAAGTTTCCAACGGTAAAGTTAGAAGAGCACATAACTGGCAACTTTGGATCATCGCTTACGAGAAGCGCTTGCCTGTTGGTCAACAAGAAGACGATGATGGCATCTCTCAGAAGGAGAACAAAGAGACCGCCTTTCCTCAAGATAGTTGACCCAAAATCATCTTCGATCTATTGTTTCCCGATTATTTGAAACTTGCTCCGTTGTTATTATTTCCTACTGACGGATCCACCTTCATACATCATCATTCATGCATTCATGCCATTTACGAATATTTCAAGACTCTCGAAACTGATTGCTGGTTAGCCTAGTGCTAATGCTACATGTGCCTACCATATCAGCATCTTTTCATGCAAAAGCAGTGTTCAACTGTACACTTGGAGTTATTACCCACTCTTATTTATGCTCCTCCTTTCTCCCCTTTTTGTTTCTTACTGGCTTATGTTTGGTAATGCTCTGTTGACATAACACCTTTTAGTCATCATCTTTGAGGATCTGTCCTCTGAAGCTTTTGTGTTTCGCACTTTTGTTCTTTTCAATTCTTACTGTTATCTCAACTGATAACAACTAAATTATCCTATTTCCTTTTTGACCGTGACATTTTTTCTCCCGATTCTTTCCAGATGAGTTCCCAATGCAGAGAAGAGTTTCTTGAACTCTTCACAGGTGGGACCACTTACCTGGGCGATTTTCCTTCATTGTCTTGATCTCCCAACGTCCCTGGGCTCTCTTCTTTTAATATTTTAGACTGAATTATTGGAATAGATGGATTGCTCAGATATGAAATCTCTCGTTGTAATTCTTTATCCTGTAACCAGTGCACTATCGTTTTTGATCATTTGGTCAGCTGTCAAAATTTTGGCTGCACTCGAACTCCAGAAAAAAATGATAAGGACCAGAGAACACCTTTTAATTCTTCCGATAACAATTTTGAACAATCCAGTTTGATTCAACTTTTAAATCACTACAACAAGCGTCATACGGACAGTCTAAGCGAAAGGCTAGATGAGTTCCTCATACTTCCCTCAACGAGCGCAGCCCACTCAAACAACCCCACTGCTCTCATCACGGCGTCGTAGCTCATACTTCCAACGACGTGCGTCATTCCATACGGAGATCCCTGTGACAATAGCGGATGAAGAGATCAATGCACAGAAAGCATCTAAGTTGGGAACTTTTGACGGTGTCTTTATGCCCACTTCTCTCAATGTGCTGAGTATCTTGATGTTCTTACGCTTTGGGTTTATTATTGGGCAGATGGGTATAATAGGGTCATTCGTCCTGTTGTTCATGTCGTATGCAATTGATCTTTTGACCACTCTGAGTATCAGTGCTATAGCTACAAATGGAACCGTCAGAGGAGGTGGTGCATATTACATGATTTCGAGATCTTTAGGACCCGAGTTTGGTGGAAGTATCGGTTTGGTGTTTTATGTTGGCCAAGTGTTGAATTCTGGTTTGAACGTTGTCGGTTTTATCGAACCATTTCTGAATAACATGGGTGAGAAATACGGACTCATGGCAAATATCTTTCCACAGGGCTACTGGTGGGAGTTCTTATACTCTTCAGTTCTTCTTTTTCTTTGTATCTGTGTTGCATTGGTTGGTAGCACTCTAGTGTCCAGAGCTGGCGGCATTCTGTTTGTTCTGCTGATAGTATCCACTCTCTCAGTTCCCATCTCTACAATATTTGTCAAGCCTTTTGAAGTTCCCGAATTTGGCTTATTCTACAGTGGTCCAACATGGGCGACGTTTAAAGGGAACCTTATGCCACACTTCACCAAAGGGGCAGCTGGCTCACAGATTTCTGGGAAAGAATCCTTCAACAGCATGTTCGGAATATTTTTCCCAGCAACAGCAGGTATCTTTGCTGGTGCCAGCATGTCTGGTGATCTGAGAAAGCCTTCAAAATCCATACCCAAGGGTACACTATGGGGGTTGTTACTAACTTTCTGTATGTATTCTCTTGTAATCCTCTCACTAGGTGCAGCTGTTCCACGGAAGCTTCTTCATAAGGATGTTCAGATTGTTCAATCTGTAAACTTGTCGGGGATGCTTGTGCTTGTTGGTGAATTCTCGACATGTCTGTTCTCTGTGATTGTCGGTATTGTTGGTGCAGCAAATGTCCTTCAGGCTATCGCCAAAGATGAAATCTTTCCTGAACTTGGAGTATTCAGTAAAGTTGATGCAAAGAGTGGAAATCCAATACCAGCAATCTTGTTGACTTGGTTTTTGACACAGCTATGTCTTTTTGCAAACGTTAACCAGATCGCAACATTCATCACAATGGCATTTTTGATGACATTTATAGTGACAAATTTGGCCTGCTTCCTGCTGAAGATTGCTTCGGCCCCAAATTTCAGACCTTCCTTCAAGTACTTTGACTGGTATACAGCTTTTGCTGCTTTGGTCTCTTGCTTTATAGCCATGTTCATTGTTGATGGTATCTATGCGTCTTTGATGATCATCTTCCTTCTCGTGTTGTTCATCTTCATCCATTATGTTTGTCCCCCTAAGAGTTGGGGAGATGTCTCACAGAGCTTAATCTATCATCAGGTCAGAAAGTATTTGTTGAGGCTCAGGCAGGACAACGTGAAATATTGGAGACCACAGATCTTGCTATTGGTAGATAGCCCTAGAAGTTCTTGGAACCTTATCCAGTTCTGCAACAACTTGAAGAAAGGTGGTCTATACATCCTTGGCCATGTTATTATTACTGAGAGTTTTCAGACAAATTTTGCAGAGTTAAAGAAGCAAGAACAAGCATGGCTGAAACTACGTGACTTAAGCAGGATCAAAGCTTTTGTTCAAATCGGTTTGGGACCGACTCTTCCGTGGGGTGTTAGAAACGTCATACTAGGATCCGGTCTTGGTGGTATGAAGCCAAATATCGTCGTTCTTGGATACTTCGATATGGATAAACACTACCCCCAGAAGAGACCTGGAATCACAAAGAAGAAGGCCAGCTCACATACGTCCCTTGATGTTGAGCAACTTCCAACTGATGAATGCCGTAACGAGAAGAGAGTAAGCATTCAAAACTGGGTCAGTATCATTGAAGATATGATCTTGATGAGAACAAATATCGCAATTGCGAAGGGATTTGAGCATCTTAACATACCGAAAGGTAAAGGTCCGAAGAAGAGATTTTCCAACAGGAAGTTTCTAGATCTTTATCCTATTCAGATGTCTGCAGAGGTATTTGATAAGAATGGCGAAAGATCTGCGCTAACGACCAACTTTGATACCTATACTTTGATCTTGCAACTTGGTGCCATCTTAACTACTGTTCCCAACTGGAAGAAGACTCATAGACTGAGAATTGTCGTGTTCATCGAAAATGAGGACGATATGGAGAATGAGAGAGAGAGAATTCAGCAGCTCATCGAAGTGTTAAGAATCAAAGCTGTCATCAAAGTTGTCTGCCTAAATGATTTTAAGAACTACAACACCATTGTCAAAGGTAAGAACTATTCCTTTCTTGAAGTGGATCAAGTGCTACATGATGATGAGTGGTGGGTTGAGTTGAAGGATGCAAGACTTGAACAGAAAAACAAGAGCTCCAATATAAATATGCCGGCGATCAACATTGCGCCTCCATATGTCGTCGAAAGTCTTCCAAACAAGCGTTATGGCATTTCTAAACTTCAAAAGATGGGTCTGTCTTTCAGTATGACTACAAACAGACTTCTTGCCAATGATGTGGCCAAGGCTGTTTGGACGGACTCTGACAGTTCTGACAATGAGAGCAATTATAGTGAAATTGATTTCAGACAAAAGCGAGATCGTACGTTACAAACTCTGAAGAGAGCCAATACAGAGGGGTCCAAGACTGACAATCAGTCTATAAACTCTATCAATAGCTCCAAGAGCGCATTCAGAAATCCAGGCCTAGCACCACCTACACCAAGAAATGCATCCTTGAACACGTTGAATAGCACTTTGAACAGTACGCTGGCGAAGGCAAAGAAGAATCAAAGACCATATTTCTCCTCTGAAAAGATCCCAAAGTCCAAGGTAATTGATGATGCTTCCGGTGATCAACCTTCTATCATGCTCATTCCGGACGAGGCTAAGAACTCACGGGCTATTGCCAATATATCTAAGTCGAAATTCAAGGCTGACGTACCACAAGCTGCAGCGCCAGTCCAGGTTGATGAGTGCGAGATCGATATTGATGAACTTTCGTTCAACGATCTTCCAGCCAAGGCGCAACACTTGATCCTGAACGATGTGATGAAGACCATTTCGAAGGATGTCGAAGTAATTTTCTCAACACTACCTGCCCCTGTTGTCGGTACACATTACAGTGAAAATGACTGTAAGGAATACATGGAAAACCTGCAAGTGTGGACCGATGGCTTGCCTCCAATTATGCTGATAAACTCGCAGAGCATGACTGTCACTACTGCATTATAGATCCTTTCTGTCTGTATATTATTAACGTTAACCTGCTTTAACAAATGTGAATGCCAGGTAAAAATAAGATGTGGCCTCAGATTCTTGACCGGAAACGCCATAGCCACCTTTATCCTTGCGTATACCCTCAATTACTCTCGGGCTCAGCTGATTGTACCACGTCGGGATCTTTTGACTGAAATACTCATGGAACGGTTGTTTAAACTTCAATCTAAGACCATAATCCGAACATATGGCTCTCAAGGTCTCAAATGGGATGATATACTCGGGAACGTTGTCAATAGCATCTTTCAAGTAGTAATTGTAGACATTGCCATAGGGTTTCTCAAATTCCCCTGTTTTTGGCGGTTGCTGTTCAAAAGTGACAGAGTAAAGATCGTTACCGAAGCTTCTTGAGCCTGGTTTCAAATGTCTGATCTTATGACCAATGAATTCACTGTTCGGGATAGTACCGATAAAGATACCTCCAGGTCTCAAGGATCTTGCAACGTTCTCAATGGTTTGTCTTGCCTTCGCCTCAGTCTCAAATGCATAATGAAGACAGAACTGCATCGAAACGACATCCATGGGGAATTGAACTTCGGGAAATTCATACAGGATTTCAGGTAAGGGAAGGCCAAATGCATCGCCCGTAGTGAAGACAACTGGGAAGCGCGATCTATTGCTTCTATAACGTCTCATAGCTTCCATGATAGAAGCATTTGATATATCGATACCAGTGTACTGACTGACTTGAGCCAATTCCCACTTCCTCAAGTCACCACCTTTACCACAACCCAAATCAAGAACACGAGCACCAGGCCCTCCGACACTCTCCTGGATCAATATGTGTTTCACAACGTTGTTGAAGTTCCTCAATTTGATGATGGGTGATAGCGCTCTGCGTTCTCTTTTCGAGTCCCATGCTCTTTCGTTGTAGTGCTGTCTTATTGAGATGTTCAGGTCCTGTTTCTTGTAAGCAATATCCTGCGCAACTCTGTCTTCGTCATTCTGTGGTGTTGGGTGCTCATCTTTTGATTCATTTCTCTCATAACGAGAATGGAAGACTTCGCCTCTTCTTGATGGGGCTTTGAGTTTCTTGTGTGGTGGTTCAGCTGATTCGGAAGAGGCAGAATAAGGAGATGGCACAGATGGAGAAGACGATGAAGCTGATGGCTTCGCCCACGCTGGCTGTTGTGATACCGATGAGGACAGCGGAGGTTTAGCAGCTGCTGTTGGTGTGTTACTCCTTCTTGAAAAGGCTGAAATTGAATTAGACTTTTCGGGTTCTCTCTTTTTAATCTTAATGGTGGATAAGTTTGACGCATTAGCGGCAGGCTTCGTGATTTCAACAACAGTGTCACTGTCTACTTTTCCAACTGAACCTTTTTCACCATCATTACTGCTCTCTCTCTTCTCCTCTTCAAAACCGGTGTCCAGAGAAGGTTCTAAATTCTTCCCAGATTCGCTCATAGCTCAGATTCTCCGCGCCCTTTCAGGCCTTCTTTGGCGTTGTCACGTTCGAAGTCTTGAAGTTTAGCACTAATTTTTTGCCGCTAGAGACACTGCGAACAACACCAACACTGTGTAGGACAAAGGCAAAAGAGCGAGAATGGCACAGGACGACAGGCATGTCACGCGAAGCGACACTCAGGGAACTGCTACTAACACGGCAGCTCAGTTGCCAGATGCGAAGAAGCTCGAAAAGCTGAGAAAGCTCGAAGCCTGGAAGAAGAAGCAGGCAGAGCGTAAGAAGTCAAAAGAGCAAGAGAAGCAGGGGACCCTCGTTCCAGTTCCACAGAAGAAGACTGCTGCTGTACTGAAGGGACCGTTGTATGGTACTGCGAAGAAACCGGTGATCAAGAATCTTTTTGCTGAAGTTGAAGAGGACAATGAGAAGATACAAAAGAGGGCAAGATTCATACCCAAGTTGGATGATGAGGATATACTGCCTGAGGATGCTACGATGGACGATCAAGAGGACCCATTGGATGCTTTCATGAATGTTCTAGATGGCGTCGATAATGGTACGCCAGATAGACTAGCTGATACTCTTCTTGAAGAGGACGATGCTATCGAAGGTGCAGATCTCGAGGAAGTTGATGACAACTCTGAAGCTACTAAGCTTTTGAAGAAGCTCAAGACAAAGAAAACCAAAGAGCTAAATGCACCAAAGTACAAATTAAGTGAACTTGAGCCTATCAAGAAGAGCTTTCTTTTTGATATGGAATCTATAGACCCAGATGAAGCCATCAATTTTCAGGTGATGAATAACATCTTCATCAGTAACAAGAAGATCTTACCAGTGATGAATTTCTACCATTTCGGACTAGATGCTGAAACTCTATCTGTGATCATAAATGACTTCCAATTTGATGCACCAACACCAATACAGTCGCAAACAATCCCAGCTATTATGTCTGGTAATGACGTTATCAGTATCGGTAAGACAGGTTCTGGTAAGACAATGTGTTATCTTTTGAGTATGCTTAAGCACATTAAACAACAAAGACCACTGAAGCGTGGTGAGACAGGTCCTATCGGTGTGATACTATCTCCAACAAGAGAATTGGCTATCCAGATACATGAGAGTTGTTCCAAATTTCTCAAGTCCAGTAGCATTAAAGCTATTTGCTGCACTGGCGGTTCAGAACTTCAGAAGCAGATTCATGAGATCAAGAAGGGAGTTGAGATTATAGTGGCTACACCAGGGAGATTTATCGATCTTTTGACCCTGAATAATGGCAAGTTATTGAAAACTGATCGTATCTCTTTTGTCACGCTTGACGAAGCCGATAGATTGTTTGACTTAGGTTTTGAGCCTCAGATAAACCAGATCATGAAAACTATTAGACCAGATAAGCAGTGTGTCTTATTCTCTGCTACATTTCCTTCGAAACTGCAGTCATTTGCGGTTAAGATTCTGAACAAGCCCATCATTATTGCTATTGGTAACAAGCAAGTTGTCAATGAGAACATCACTCAGCTAGCAAGAATTGTGAATACTGAAGAAGAGAAGTTCCATTACTTGTTGAATCTCTTAGGTAAACAGTCTGCTCAGAAAACCATCATCTTTTGTGAATCACAATTGCAAGTCGATTTTATGAGCAGACGACTATTAGACAGTGGATATTCCCCAATCTATATCCATGCTGGTCTGCCTGCCAATGAACGGACTACCAATTTACAGAAGTTTAAGAAGGACCCAGAGGCCAATATCTTACTCTGTACCGAAGTCCTATCTCGTGGTTTGGACGTTCCAGAGGTAAGTCTCGTGGTCTTATACAACGCAGCTAGATCATTTGCACAATATGTTCACACCACAGGAAGAACTGCTAGAGGAAACACAAAGGGTACTGCTATTTCTCTACTGTCGGAGAACGAGGACCTCGGGGCGTATATCCTTTACAAGTGCATGAAAGAGGAAGAAATCCCTGATGATATTAGGAAGATTGCTTTACAGTTTGAGAAGGAACTTCAGCAAGGTAAGAAAAAGATCAGTGCTGGTTATGGTGGTAAAGGCTTGGACCATCTGGATAGACTGCGTGACGTAGCTGAGAAGAAGGAGAAACAGCAATATGCCGAAGAGGCCAAATCAGCAAATATTGAAGAAGAGGACGGGGTAGAGGAAGATATTAAGGATCCAAACTTGGATATCGTCTACAATGTTCCCTCAGAATCTGTGGATAAGGGTGATTTCAACGCTAAAATCAACATTAATGACTTACCACAGGATATCAGATGGATTGCATCTAACAATGCCACCTTGAGCAAGATCATCGAACAGACATCTGTATCTGTGACATACAAAGGGCGTTTCTATCCTGAGGGTAAAGAGCCCCAAGAAGGTGACGAGCCTAAGCTTTATCTGCTTGTGGAAGCTACAAAGGAGCAACAACTGTTCGATGCTATTGATCTGTTCAAGTCCATCGTTGTGAGTGGACTGAAAAAGGCTACACAGGACAGATCTGGTAAGTTTAGCATGTGAAATGTCCATTAAAATCAGTCATACACTAAATCTTTTCTATTCTTCTCATCGTAGTCACTTTGAGATTTCTCCTTGAGATGAGTTATCGTACTCTTCTTTCTCTCTTCCTGCAATTTCCTACCCAAAGCACCCTGCTTACCTTTCTCCTGCTCATACCGCACCTCAGCTGCCCTTTTTGCAGCCTCGCGAGGATCCAACTTCTCAGTAGGCTCAGCTATGGTGGAATCAGCCAACTTGTGGCCTTGTCCTTTCATTACAGCCCTTTGTGGCTTTGTTTTCTTTTCGTTGATGACTGGACCATTGCGGGCAACTGGTTGGCCGGTCTGGAGGCCCTGATCCTTTGTCGATGAGAAGCAGTTACCCATTTTGGACTTCGTCCTTGTGTTTGGGCGGATGACGTGTGAAATTGTTGTTGGCGTTGTTCGTCTTTCGCCTTTATGTGATACAAACATTCTGATCCGGGGAACTTTTCAGAAGTTACTCGACGAAAGCACAAATTGTCAAAGCACTCACAGGAAGATTGGACTTAAACTACTGGTGATTAGAGTTATTGGAATTGATTTCTAGCAGCACGGGCACCTTATATTAGAATATAACTTTCCAAGCTACACATCTTTCAATCCGTTGTTGATTTCACTAGATACAGATGTCCCTCCCACCAGCAAACTCTGATATCTCCATCCCAGTGCTCCGTGAAGCTCTGCAGTGTGTTTATTCGACCACTTTCAATGCTTTCCCTTATATGAGATCTATCATGGACCAGCTGGTTGAGTTGGTGTCCACATCACCGAACAGTACCTTGATAGATGACATCTCATGGGCTTCTGAGTCACTGAAGAGCGATTCTGAGAAATTGTTCAAAATCCAAACACATATCCAGTTCTTGAATGCAGAAGAGACATTCACTACGAAGAATGAGATGATCAAAGTATTTAAGGAGTTCTCAAGTTTTGTTGATTTAATCCTATTGGGAGACCTAATTACCACATTGAAAGGCGTTGCTGGAACTCTCACCAACGAAGAAAAGAACTTGTACAAAATAGAAGGCAAAACGCTTGAAGAGATCGTCAAAGATGTTCAGAAGTTTGGCGTTGCTCTGAAACTCACTGGTGCGCCAATCAGGGAGATTGAGACGAACGAACTTGATCATGAGATTCCTTTGAGCCATGAAGCAATCCAGCAATTGAGAAACGAGGTTGAGAAAAGGTCATTGTCATTATCCAACTCCGTGACTTCATTGAAGAATCTGCTTGACTGATGATGGCTGCACTAAATAGTGTGATCACCAACTACCCGCCATAGCTGCTTCCAAGAGTTTATGATTATATAGAGAGCCAATGGTTGTAGATTTTCACAGCTAATTGAGAACGCCATTATCATTAACAAGTATGTAATAATGTCGTATGACACATCTTGCATATAACACTTCGCTGTTTGTAAAACCATTTGAAATGCTGGAAATCTGGACAGCACACGCTAAGAGATTTTGATGTACTTGATAGGAGTGATACGATGCCAACTTGTGGGAGGGCGTAACAGGTCGTCACTGAAGCTCTAGAGTGCTTTGAAACAAAATTACAAAAACATTCGAAATATTATAGCATTAACGTAAAACTTGGTACTGATAAAAAGCAGAAACATCAAACTAATAAACCCTCCTCCCGTTCTCTTCGACCCTGAAAAAAGAAAGAAATATAGATATAAAAATGAAACGGAACTTCAAGTCCTCATGTGGCCTGTGAAAAGAAAAAATATATGTACAGTCACAAGACGTGTCAACATGTGAACTGTCGGTTTCTCTTATCTAACGAGCGCTTGGTAACGAGGAGATAAGATGGAAACAAAATTGGTATGTTGAATGGTGGGGGATGGGAAAAGCCTCTTCTTATTGAGAGACTCCCAAATGCAATGTAAAATGATGATAACAAAAAGAATGTGGCATGTGGAAAAGATCATAACGAAGTTGTGAATGTAATAGAATAGGTATAGTGTCATGATTGTAGTTACAACACAGCCTCAGTGTAATAGGTGCCAAAGACGCTCCAATGGAACTTCGTCAGCAGCGCGATTCTACTAGCGATCCCGCTAATATCATCTTGTTCTTCATCCTTCTTGGCTGGAGGAGTGACAGTCCCAACGTTTGTTGGTTGAATTGGTGTAATGAACTCATCACCTTCATCGGCAACTTTCTCAGATATCAACTTGAAAACGCGCTGCTCCATAAGAGAATACACTGGAGAACTTGGTTGAGTCTGTTTGATCAACCAGTTGAATGCAAAGTCGACTCTTTGATCCTTTGGCTCAATGTTTTTTGATGAAGAGCGGCGGACTAATTGCAAGGCAATGGCGGCAATATTTCTCGTCCATTTGACATTGCCATTGTCGTCGGTAATAATGGCAAGCACTTCCTTCTTCAGGTTGTTCAAATTCGACTCAGAAAGTAATCTTGAGCGCTCCACCGGTGTGTTAGATTGACATTGATTGACCAATTGACGGTAAAGTGCCGAACAGAGCTGTAGACATACAAGTTGACGAACATTGGCTCTAAGGACGATCAGGCGAGCATGGTCAAAAGCCAAAGACGATGGGAACTCAGAAACCATGTGTGAGCAAGACAACAAGGACAATATGGATGGCACAATGGCATCTCTCGGAGAGCTCGCTGGTGGCAGCAAATTCTGATGAAATCTCTTAAACCATTCGATAGAATCAGAAATGCTCAACTTGCAGCGAGAAATCATCTGTGTGAAATAATCTCTTTCAAAATCCACCGCGGTCTGAACCAGTACTGGACGCAACATACGGATCTGGTGGTTTGCCACATCGAGTTTCATGGCCTCCAGGATTGTAAAGATCAGCCTCAACCCTTCCACAAGCTTGGACACGGAGGACTGAGAATCAGCATCGATAAACAGAGTAATCATCTCGTCAACCCATGAATCGCGCATCGGAGCGCAATGCGACTTGAAAATATCGGACAACCATGTTGCTAAACCGACAAAGTCCAGAGAGTGCTGAGACAACTGCTGAACAATGAGGTCAATATCCAAGATCTCAGTGACTGATTCTTTATCCTTAGAAGGCAGGAGTGAAATCAAAATCTCCTTTAGAGTGTTGAACAAGTTAGGCAAACGTGAAGACTCCTCATGCAATGGCTCTTTCTTGATAAAACAGGATTCAATTTCCATACGAACACCAGACCAATACTTGTCATAGGTAATCTTTTTACGACGGCCACGTTCACCATCAAGGTTTGGTCTGAATTGTAACTGTGGGTCAAAAAGAATATCATGACGAAGCTGTGGATTCTTAAGGATTTCACCCAAGTCAATCTCTCGAAGTGACTGGATATTCACAGGTGGCAGCGGTGGAGGTCCAACCGACTTATCGAGACGCAATGGAGGTTGATGTTGTTGGATGGAAAGAGCATGTGTATCCATGGATCTTGATGTGAATAGTATGTTCGGCAGTGAACGTGATCTGAACTTTTTCACTTTAGCCTTCAGAGACGCTCTCTTTCTGAGAGTGTGTTTCTGCGATGGCTTCGGCTGAGCTGAAACTAAGACCGAAGTGGCAATCTCGGTCTGTGGCAATGACTGCTCTTGAGTCAACTCGTTCACTGGCGTGTTGCACGTCGGTGAGGCGGATGGCATGGATCCAAAAGAGGTGTGCTTGAAAGCCATAGTCATCTGCATTTGACGTTCTTCATCGTCAGCAACCGCTTGAGTGGCGGTGGGCGAAGCTTCAGAGCATGCCATGGCTGCACCCATGTCCATTGTAGAGGGCATACCAGAGTCGATACCGCCTTGTGGTGAAGGGTCCTGTTGCAGGCCTATTGTGGAGTCCAACCTTGCTCTCTTGATATGAGCCGCCTCTTCATGAGCGTTGGCTGTAGCGCGCTTAGTTGGCTCACCGAACAAGACCGGTCTGAAGGCGTTTTGGGACACCATGTCCTGGTTCTCCTGGTTCTTGTCCATATGGGACCTCATGATGTTGCTGTGTGCAGTAGACCGTAGTTTATTTATATTTATTTTTTTTCTGAGTGGGGTGGTGGTGGTGGTGGTGATAGTGGTGGTCCTTGCTTCCTTAAAAATGGAATGGAACCTAACTATAAGAAATGTCTTGAGTCACGAATGTCTTGTGTGTGAAATTAATATGCCGCACGGCAAGTGTGATATGTGTAATGTGTGTGTAGCGAGTAAAAAATCCTTTGAGGACAAAGCAAATTAAAGCTCTTTTCTCTGTTGGAACCCTTCTGGTGAGAAGTGCAAAAGGGGGGGTGACTGATCGCTTTTAAATTTCGTTCAACTTTTTTCAGCGTTGTTTCCGCCTCTTTCCAATTTCTTTTGAGGGCAAAAAAAAAAAAAAAAAAAACACACAAGAAAACAGCATGGCAAAAAAAGAAACCACCGCGAATTTTGGTGGCGCTCCGGTGGCAACGGCCGCTGACAAAGATCTTGGGAGTTGGCGGTGATTCACCGGTTGGTGTGTGCACAGCGCAATATGTCCTAATCGGTTCTATATCAGGCTGTATCGTATGTTGTGGTGTCTTCGTACTGACCAGGTACATCACATATCAGACAACCAAAGATTTCAATGGGGGGAGGTGGCGGCGGCAAAGTTTGAAAGGTCAGCCCAACAACATCCTCTGCCCTTGCTTGATACACGATAGACATAGCCCACAGCGCGATTCAAGATTTGAGCTAGTAGAACTCCTAACCCCCTTTAACCTTACTCGTCCAAAGGTTCACGGGAGACATCCATACAGAGTTGCCATGGCAACATGCGGAGTGACTTTGTTTGTGTGAAATTAATGCTGCGTATGGAGGCAGCAGCAGTCGCAAATCGGTGCATGATAAGTTACCCGTGGCCCCCGCTGTTGTTATGCGGGTAGTGCTGCGGAAGCGCTGCCGGTGGTGTCGCTGCAGAGAAAAAAGAAATTTCTCCGTGATTGAGATCCCGGAGATATTCGAGGTTATACCTTTGGTCGGAAATAAGTGTTGTCCGGCCTTGAACGACTTTGGGCGGCCTTTAGGAACGACTAACTTTCTTCTCCACACACGAACCTTATCTTATGGATAACGAAGCTGGGGCTACGCCTTCAAGCTGTTGCATAAGGGAGAGGACTAGAGTCTAGAATCTAGAATTACTTGGAAATCCAAAGTAGACTGTAGTGCACCAGTCTCGAATTATCTCGACATCTCGACCAATCCAACAACACAACATGCTTCGATCACTGAGACAACAGGTAGGTCCAAACAGGGGCCTGACCACCTCCTCATCAGACATCTATTTTGGTACACGGACTCTTAACAGACATTCGTTCCTACGCACCGATCCAACTTTTATAGCACAAGCTCTCACTTCACCATATGCTAAACTGATATTCTTTGACAAGTTGAGACCGATGGTGGATGTGTCTAGGAATAAGCTGTTCTCCTTGGATTATTCCACAATAGGTACACGAAACAGAGAGATCCTTGATTCCTGGATCAAGGGTAATTCTGAAAAAAATTCATCGTTGTTGCAATCCCCTTCCATTCATTTCCTTGGATTGAACACAACACAGCACTCTCCATTCCGGTATAAGGAGTACATGGGGACTCCCTATTTCGCAATTGAAGTCGGTGACCACCCATCATTTCACCCTGAGATGCATGAGGGAAATATCAAACCTTTGGCCACAAGGGAAGAGGTCAATATCCACCTCGACTATGAGGAATCCAGTATTTTCGCTCAAGCGAAGATGTACTTGGAGTGGATTACAACTACTCCGTATTGTCGTGGTTGTGGTTCCAGGACAATTCCTATCAACGCAGGGTCAGAACTGCTCTGTCTGAGTGAGGCGCATCAGAGCTGTCCTGTGAAGACCGTGCCCGTCTCTAATGCATCATTCCCAAGGTTAGATCCTGTCCTAATCGCCTGTATCATGAATGCATCGAGAGACAAAGTCCTCTTCACGAGGTTAGCCAAGTTCCCAAAAGGGATGTATACCCATATTGCCGGTTTCATCGAGCCTGGAGAAACTATCGAAGAAGCAGTCGCTAGGGAAGTGTGGGAAGAGAGCGGCCTAACCGTTGCTCACGTCGATATTGTGCGATCTCAGCCATGGCCATACCCTGTCAATATCATGATTGGATGTGTCGCTACAGTTAAAGATGGCAACATGGATTTAGGGCACGATATGGAACTGGAAGAAGCCTTTTGGTGCGACTTGTCAACGCTAAAGAGGATAGTTGAGGAAGGCAGAGAAGATGAGAATCTGACAGTTTTTGTTCCTGATTTGCCATATGGTATTCCAAACGATAAGACCTTGGCTACAAAGCTCTATCAATATGTCGTTGATAAATATGCTTGAAATCCACAAATCTACAATATTCCAATCGGCTGAATACATGCATTGGTGTATTGCAGGTGCGCATGAAAATAAAGTAGAAAACGTATCCAACAGCCATGTTGCCAGTTGGAGACTTGTCTGACAGCAATATTGATATAGATCACCTACTTGTGAACAGCGGCATCAATTCAACTTGATTCTCACAGCCTTGACTTGCGTGTAGTTATCCAACGCTTCTTCACCCATCTCTCTACCGAAGCCAGATTGCTTATAGCCACCAAATGGCACAGTGACGTTGAAATCGTTATAGGTGTTAATCCAAATTGTACCTGACTTCAATCTCTTTGCAACAGACAACGCGGTATTGATATTTTCTGTTTGGATACCTGCACCAAGGCCATATTCCGAAGCGTTGGCCATTTCCACAACTTCATCGATTGTACTGAACTTTGAGATTGTAACTACTGGACCAAATATTTCCTCTTTCAAGATTTTAGCATCTTGTGGAACATCATAGAACACTGTAGGTTGAATGAAATAGCCCTTGCTACCTATACGATCACCGCCGGTTAGCAATTTAGCGCCAGACTCTTTACCGATCTGAATATACTTCATGACAGTCTCAAATTGTTGCTTGTTGGATATGGCACCTTGAAAATTGGACTCATCAAATGGGTCACCAACTTTGACGTTTTCAACCAGGTGCATCTTGAAGCTAGTAAGCAATTTTTCATAAATAATATCCTGGACATAGATCCTTGAACCAGAAGAACAGATTTGGCCTGCGTTCAAAAAGATCCCATTTACCAAATTCTTCAAAGTCTTTTGCAAATCACAATCAGCAAAAACAATATTTGGAGACTTGCCACCTAGCTCCAATGTAACTTTCTTTAGATTGGACTTTGCAGCCTTTTCCATAACATCCCTGCCAATTTGCGTCGAGCCTGTGAAAGCAACCTTGCGAATCTTTGGATGGTTCAGGATGGCTTCACCGCAAGTTCTCCCTGGACCAGGAACGATATTGACAACACCAGGAGGGACACCTGCTTCCCTGCACAGATGGGCAAAAAAAAGAGCATTCAATGGTGTGGCAGAAGCAGGCTTAAGCACAACAGTATTACCGGTTGCCAAAGCTGGCGCAATCTTCCAAGAGAGCATCATCAACGGGAAGTTCCATGGAATGATCTGACCACAGACCCCAAGTGGTTCCCGATAAGTGTAATTGACGTAGCCGTCACCCGGAATGGAACGCCCATCTAGCTTACCGGTAAAGCCTGCTGTGTAGCGAAAGTAGTCAATTACCAATTGAACATCACCACGAGCTAGCGCAAGGGTCTTACCGTTATCCATGGATTCAATAGAGGCCATCAACTCCTTGTTCTTTTCGACCACGTTAGCAATGTCATGAAGCACTTTATAACGAGTAGAGGCAGTAGATATGCTCCAGCTTTCGAAAGCCTTTTCTGCGCAATTCACAGCATAGTCAACATCACTAGCATCAGCAGCAAAGACATCAACAATTAATTCCTCACTGGATGGATTCTCAACAGCGATAGTCTTCTCTGTAGAATAGAACTCATTGTTAATGAAGATACCCAAAGGTTGTTCATAGGAATGGCCATTTGGCAAAGGTATGGTCTTTGTTGATGCTGGCTTGCGCCTAAATTGTGTCATATTTCTGAAGAGTTGTCGGGTCATAGGTAATGCCGTTAATCTTGCCTTTGGCGCAAAAATTAATTGCTTAAATAATGGCTGTGATGGATGTTAGTTAGAAATTCTCGAAGGTCTAGTTGCGTTCCATGTGCCTTCATAATCGACAGAAAGAATGCATCTTTACGGGATACCCGATTCCGCTCTGTGATAATGTTGCACGAAGGCAGAAAAGAAACTTGAGGAAGAGATAGTCAGAAAAAGTTCCATGGATCACTAACAGGACTGTCAGGGCCCGGTGGGTATATAGATGGATGACTGAGTGTCAATCAACGTGTGATCCTGATTCTCTGTCACATTCTCGTACAAGTCTCGTATAGGAAGGCCTCACAATCTATGCCATACGTACCATTGTGTACTATCAATCCTTGTAGTTATCACTTGTCACTTGTAAAGAATACCATCTCGCTGTTAGTCGGAAAATGCAGGTCCCAGCTTCTTTTTATGCTTCACAAAAATCCATCCACTTACACCCAACTCGATGAATCACATATGCACCTGAGCCTTAAGAAATCAAAACCTGTTAGAGTCATAACGAGACATATCTGGACCCGTGGAGGTGGAATTAGTGACTCTTTGAGGTGAAACTCATTCACTGAGAGACATAATGCATCGCTCTGGTAGCCAGTACTAAATTTTCCTCAGATTTGAGAGTTCTTGTAAAGCATGATTAGTACCATTGTGGTATCAGTTGAGGTACACCGGCTTTAGAGCGCCGCTAACGGGCCTTGAACCGGAATGCGAGAGTTGGTGATAAACACATAGATTTCCTTTTTTTTTAATTGTTTAACTTCTTCTACAACATGTTACCTGCCAATTTGTCAACATATTCCAGAATAAGCCCTTGTGTGACCCACCTACCCACTAATGTATGAGCGAAATATCATCTGACTAACGAACTCACCCCTATGAATGTGTCGTACCAATGAGCCCCCCCTTAAAGCCAAAGATGAACAATCAATGACAACGATATGTCATATGTCATATCTTAGACACAACATGAAGCTAAATGATGATGAAGTCGGGTCAACCATGTTAGGGAAAGCGATCTGCCCCAAATTACATAATGGTTTGTCACATTCCCAGTATGCCAGGGGTCTCCCAGAATATTAGTCATGGCACGCTAAGCAGAGGAACTCGGACTTTGTCAGGGGCAAGTCATCATCATGTAAGCCATTGGTAAATCATAACTCATCGCCAATGGCGACGTGTATAAAAGAAGAACTTATCTTCAATCTTTTGTTGAAACATCCCTGAAAGAGAAGTACAATATACAACACACAACACATTGACGGACAATAATTCTATGGTTGCCCCACGCTCTATCTTAAAGGCTTTCCTTGCCATTGCGCAAGAGGAAGGTGTCGGTGCTCAAGTCAGACGCTCCATCGGTACCATGAAACAACGCAACTTCCCTCCTTTTTTGATGCTTGACCATTTCAATGTTAAGGCACCAGCTGGATTCCCTGATCATCCCCACTATGGTTTCTCAACTGTGACTTACATCATGGATGGGATGATGGCTCATGAAGATTTCACGGGTTCTACTGGTGTGCTAAGACCTGGTGATTTGCAATTCATGACTGCTGGCAAAGGTATCGTCCATTCTGAAATCCCCGTTAAGACTCATGATGATAAGGCCTGTGTCGGTATGCAACTTTGGGTTGACTTACCACAAGAGTTGAAAGACTGTGAACCATTATACAGGGATTTGAAAAGAGAAGAGATCCCAATCGCTAAACCAGATGATAAAGTCACTGTAAAGGTCATCGCTGGTGAGGCTTACGGTGTAAAATCTGTTCAGAACCTTGCCAGAGTTGCTGTTGACTATTACGACTATGATGTTGCTCCAGGTGGTGAATTTGTCCAACCATTCCCAGAATCCTACAATGTCTTTCTCTACGTATTGGAAGGCTCCCTTGAAGTCAACGGTACCCACGTCGATCAATACAACGCTGTGTTCTTCAAGCAGGATGGTGACAGCGTCAGTGCCAAAGTCCCAGAGTCTCAGAGTGGTAACACTAGGTTAGTCGTTATTGGTGGTGCACCACTGGATCAGCCGGTTGTTCAGCACGGCCCTTTTGTCGCTACCAGCAGAGAAAAGATCTACGACACGTTTATGAACTACCAGTCTGGTAAGAATGGATTTGAGAAGGCTCGTGGTTGGTACTCAAAGATTGGAGGTGGCATCAGTGAGGATGATTTGAAGAAGGAGTCCAGAGATGAATTGTGATCTTTTGAATATGAGCTCAGAATCCTCTCGTAACCCATTGGATAATTAATAAACTACGATTACATGTAATATTGTTATTGGTTATCGGTTATTGATTTATGCAGTGTGTTTATTCTTATTTAATCGCAAATTTGTCTTTATCTAAAAACTTATTTCATAGTACAATTCGGTCAATTATTTGACACAAAAAAAAAAGTTAGCGTTACGCGCACGATGTCATCTTACAAAATTTTGGTCCTTTGGGCACTCGACAGATTAACTTGCCTTGACAGTTCACTAAGAAAAATACCAATTCAGAAAAGATTCTAACTATGAGGAGGACCAGATCACAGACCTCCAAAGTCCTGAAACCAGATGATGTCGAAGAGCATCCGTTGAGCGGTTCTCAGAAGATCCAAAGAACAGGGCCAAGATCCAAACAGTCGGTAACACAGAGAGGTAGTCATAAACTATACCTCTCGAAACCGCCATTCATATCACAGCATAGACCAATGAAGAACAAAACACTTCTCGATAAAATTGAACTGTGTGACTCATTAATTACACAAAGTATTAGTATTGTTAACCCAGATCTAAAGCCATACTTCGCCAAACTTCGGAATTTCAAGGTATTCAAGAGCTTCAGTATCCAGATGAAGACTCTGAAATTGATCCAAAGTGATTTAGGAGAGTTAAACCCACAAGATCAAGAGTTAGAGCAGATTCTGAAAGAGGATAACGATGAAAATAACAAGAGGTTCTATGAGAGATATGGAATAAGATACGGGGATGATTTCAGGCCGTCAAAACCACTCGATCAAATCGAACAGCTATCTTTGAGCTAATGAAGAGGCCAAAGCCTAAGTATTAACATTCCATCTCTTCAAGGATATATATATAGAAGTTCTTTTTAATCCTGATGTTCCCTTGCTGCAACATTTAATCTCTGATCCCGCGCTCCTCTCTCTCGTAGATCCTTAATCAAAATCCAAGGTGGAGCGATTGGATTGAAGCCATGTATCTTTGGCACCACTTCGTAGAAAAAAAACAAAGTGTGTCCCACGGCAACCATGAGGAGTTCGTCATACTTGCGGAACACTATTCCAATGGCAAGGACTAACAGACAATACGTTGACGCCTTGACACGTACCACCATTAACAGTAGCAAATTTTCATCTGGTCGTCTCTTAGCCCAGAAATAAAGGAGCGTAGACGAAAGGTATCCATTGAACAGATCAGCTTTGTCCATATAAGTAGCAAACCCAACAAATGTCATCATCGTAGTTAATAAGAACCATGCGAATTCCCAGGGACCGCCTAGACTTGTCTCCAAATCACCAAACACTTCCACAGTATGGAACAACGACAATATCATGTTGATATGAAGAGATCCTAAGTAAGTGAATGACAAGGGGATTCTCCAATACTGATGGCCTTTCCACACCATTGTCGGGTTGAATACTGTGTCTTCGCCTGATATCACCTTGGTAGAAACCAATATTGAAGTCCCCAGAACTGCACCACACCATATTCTTGTCATTGGCGTCAGACCCTCTGTCCACTGCAATGCCATGCGTTCCATTTTTGTTGTTATATTCCTACGTACGATTCGTCAAAAACATTAACAGTGTCTACCTATTGTCACTTCAAGGCTACACTTGTATAGCAGCACCTCCTGTTGTCCTTACCTATTTTGCGTGGTTGAAGATTTATGGCAACGTAATCAGTCGAAATACGGGAGAGGCCACATAAATAGTTACTATAGATACAGTTCTGACGTCATCTTTAGACGTCTGGTTCCCGAATCCTGCAGACATAAACAAACACGACAACAATAGAAAATTGGCGAAGTGCCCAGAGCCTGTCGATGAAAAAAGCGGCTTGAAGTAATCTAGAACAGTACCTGGTGTGAATATGGAGCATACAACACCAGATATACCAATACCACTCGAACAGACAACTACGAAGAGTTCACGACGCTCAACTGCAACAGAGTCCACAGTGCGCACTGAGCTGTCTTTGCAGAGGCAAGATACCCATGAATCGACACTCTTGCAACACCTGGAGCTAAATGAGGAAGAAGAGAATGCTTGGAAGGCGGTTGCAACGCCACCAAGGACACAGCAACGCCGTAATACGCAACCGATCTCTATTCCTGCTTCATGTTTCCCTTCTTTGAAGGGAAAGATTCCAACACCCAGATCTGCACCAACATTAGGACTGGAGAATAAGATCCATAATATCACAAGATCCCAGGTCACAGAAGAGCAACAGAGAATACGATATAGTGTCTACGTGGATGATAAAGACTTTGAGATGCCCAGGGGTGGTTGGATGGACAGATTCAGACATGGCCATAGCAATTCCATTACTGACGTGTTCAACTTCACCAGAATGAAGTCGAAGGGTCATAAATCTTCAAAGAGCGTCTCTGCAATCGAGTAGAAGTGGTTAAATATGTAATGTGTGTAGTAATAATTAATGTTCCGGCTCACTGTAGACTCCAATCCGTTTCTTGTTGAATATCGATTTGAGCTTCTACTCAGTTTTGGGCTACGACATACAACGCTTATTAAAGTTCCATCGACCCTCCGTCAGCATTTATCATGTATTTGTATATCGGAAAATCTTCAATGATCACGCGAAAAAGAGTAGAAAATATTCACCACGAAGTGATAGGCTGGAAGAGGTACTCGATTGGTCGACTATCCTAGTTTTTAGTAACTCACTCACTTAACTTTTGTCATTTATGCGCAGTGCTCATTGTGACGTTTGTGGTCGAATCATCGAATTTGACTGCCTTCAAGCCGACTGTCGAACCTAGTGGCGTGTAATTAACTCCCTTAAAATGAACTATGCGCGGGACTACAGACAGAAGCCTCAAATACATTGGGATTCCAACTAAATCAATGATGAGTAATGCTAACAAAGAAAGGAATAGAATAGTGTTGGATACTGCAGAAGACTCATGTAAACCAGCAGCTTTAAAGAGGTTTGACATTGAATAGGTTAGCGACTTTAAATCTGTAAGGTGTTTAACAGTCAGAGCTTTTAAGTGTCACATGCATAAAATCGATAGTGAGCATTGAGTCGTTTGATGCTTGCTATGCTATGTTATGTTATTCTATGATGAATTATCAATCTTGAATTACTCTGGTCCTGGGATTTCATGATTCTGTTCCTCTGATTATTCAACTTTATCACGAATCACATTCAGAGATGTACCTAATTAGGCTTTCATTAGTACTTCTTGGCTCCTGTCAAGGTCCCATGTCATAGCACTGTCACAGGCTCCATCTATTCAAAGAAATTACTTCTTTAATGGTCCAAGAAATATATATCCCAACGGCTGCTCCCACAGGGGAAAGGACCAACCTCAGACGGCCCAGGCCATCAAGATCCACAGGAGATTGATCTTATCTAAGCGGTCTTTAACATCTGATAGGAAGGCTGTTGATGAATGGTGATTCAACAAGGAACATGGCACGAGCACCGAATCCTGTGGTTAGTTTAATAAGGGAATATGCACTGTATTTCATAGAACAGCGCTCTTGAGTCTTGACGAACACATTTGAGACCATCCAAAGAAGTCTCTATTATCGATAATCAATCGTAGTAATGTAATATATTGCACGATAAGAGATGTTCTCTTAACCGCGCCAGTGTGGTACCTTTTGCCACCGATGTAGAACTCAGAAGAGATATAACTGTCCCATACCCAAACAGAAGACTAGTTCAGATTCCAGTGGGATATGAAGAAGATGATCATCAGCGATTTAGCTGTGATTTTAAATTTTTTTGGACCTTGAGATACCGTATCATAATGACAGAATTGATGGAAGTGTAGAGTAACAGAAATGTCGTATTATTTTTGTAGTTTCTTCCTTATACGGTATAACACCATGTCTCAATTTGAGATTTGTCGGCTGGAATTCCGAACAGAGGACAAGAACCACATCGAACATAGCTTCTCGCTGAAAGACATACCCAGTCGAGGAGCAAAAATCATATCATATCAGCTCTACGTAATGGATAAATTGGCCGTAGTCTACAACTCCTATAGCCTAACAACCTAGTTTAAATTTTAAAATTAATATATTAGTGTAAGGTTCGATTAGTAAATCCTTTATACCTTTCTGATTGATTGTATATTATAGCATAATTACTGTCAAGCAGGGGTTTTAGGGTTTCTTATATACCTTAGGAAATGGGTGTCTATGGACACCTGACTCATGGTATGGGCTGACGCATCTGTATGATGTTGGCACCAGCTCGTGATACGGGCTGACGTAACCGTCTGGCCCTGACAATTAGTATGTTATGACTTATATAGCTATTAGCTATTGCGTGTAAAGTGTACACTACCAAATTTCAATAACTATTAATTCAAATTTGAACAAACAGGTTATAGATACAAACGGGATCTCGCTCTTTATCGCTTCCATGTTTCAGAAGCTAGTCAGAGGCATCTCCTTGATTTGCTGCTTTGGATGTTGCCCAGAGGGGTTGCATACGGGGTGAATATCTGCTAGAGTGAAGTGTACGACAACTGCTGCCTTTGAAAAAAGAAACGGAACACAGTAGTCTGGATACATTTACGCACTATCGAATCCTGTATATTTACTCATAATAAAAATATCGAGACATAAAACCTTGACAAATTTACATGAAATCCTCCTCTGGGTCGTACATCCGTCTCTTATTGCTCATCTTGTCCATCTCTGCCTCGTCAAACAGATCATCGTACATCGTCTCCTTCCGTCTTCTCTCCTCTTCAATTCTTAACTTTTGAACCTCAGCTTCCTCTCTTTCCAGCTTCTTCTGGTCCAATAGCTTTTGCACCACCTCTCTGTCTCTTGCGTTTCTAGCAACTATCAAATGTTCACGGTCCCTGATCTCTTCTCGAGTCTTCTTCAATCTGTTGATGATTGAGTTATCACGAAATTGGATATGTACCTTCTTTACCTTCTTAGAGTTCTTGAAACCGACTTCACCGATTGCCATGCCATTATTTTTACGTAGATTTCTCCATGGTGTGTATATAACGGTGATATTGTCTCTCTTATTACCTTCAATAGAGTTTGCTTTTGTCAACTGGGCACAGTCTATGGTCGTCAATACTCGGTCAAAAGAAACATACAAGAAACATACCAATGATTAATCCCTCAGGTATACGTTCCCAGTCTTCACCGGGATTCAACCTAAGGTAAACATGCGCAGAACTCAAGTTATCCACATGGAACCAAACGTCATCATCTAATCCATATTTGATCAAGTCCTCGTTTTCATACTTATCTTTACCCATATATAATAATCTGGGTTCACTTGCAAACGTGCTGTCGCTTCCTGTGGATCTGAAGTAGTACACCATTTCTGTCTTACACTCTTTTTGTCTGTTTTGCCATCTCCTGCATTTTAATGGTAAGCCTTTGGCCCTCCTAACACTCGCGACGAAGTCATCGGTTTATGGGCAACACACCAGGTGAATTGTCTTGTCGCGTCAGTGGTTGGAACTTCATCTCATATTTCAGGTATAACTGGAGACCTGAATACCTATGAACCACTATGCCGGTCCCATTCCCAGATTTAGATCCTTACGAAACGCTTGGAGTTTTCAATGACTCGACAGAGCAGGATATCAAGAAGAGGTATAGAAAGTTGTGTCTCTTACACCATCCTGATAAACTTCAAGGTAAGACTGAGAAAGAGCAAGATGCTTCCAAAGTACTCTTCGAGAAGGTACAATTCGCCCATATGATTCTTAGCGACGCGAAGAAGAAGAAGAGATATGATCAAACAGGGTCATTGGAAGATGTTGCTGATTGTGAATTCGACTGGTTTGAATATTTCAGTAAAGTCAAAGCTGAGATCACAGAGGACACTATCGCAAAGGATAAGAATGATTATGTGGGCAGCTCTGATGAAGAAGAGGATATTATTGAATCATGGATTGAATCTAAGGGTAATTTCTTGAAGTTATTCGAGACAATTCCACATACCGAGATCAACGAAGAAGATGAGAAGAGGTTGTTTGAGAAGGTCGCTCAATTAATAGAAGACGGGGCCATTGAGAGCACCAAAAAATGGGAGGAATATCAAAAAAAGCGCAAGCTTATGTTCAGGAAACTACTGAAGTCCCAGAAGGACGAGTCGAAAGAAGCTGAAGATTTGAAGAAAGAGATTGTTGGAAAGAGGAAGATGGACACAGATGATGACTTAAGGCAATTGATTCAGGCTAAGGGTAAACAGAGCATGGACGATTTAATATCTAGATTGGAATCTAAATATGCCAAGAAAGGTAAGAAAGCGAAGAAGGATCCATATAACATGGATGATGCTGAATTTGAGAGGGCGAGAACCAAGATATTGAAGTCCAAGAAATGACAGGATCTATAATCAATTAAACCACATATATTAATTCTTCAGCCCCTGGAGAAGAAGATCATAGTAGCCAACGGCCGTTACATCCTACTCGTCCTACATCACCATAGAGGAGTAATAGTAAAGATGAAGTAGATCCAAGTTCGCCATAGATTGATTAAACCTGATTAGGCAAAAGGTGCCTCTCGGAAATGCCCGCTCGAACGGAAGTCGAAAGGAAAGGTCGAGGTAGCGCTATTGAAGGCAACTCATAGGTCAAGTAGGAGGGGCTATATTATACTTCGTATAAAATGTATGCTTATACACCACTCTGTATACGTGCAGTATGTAGTCTTTTATCCCAAGTTTTTAGGTACTTTCCCTTCTCTTGTTTTCTCCCCCCCACCAGATTCGTTCAGGTTAATACTGAACAGTGTATAAAAAAATCCAACTATAAAAACCTCCTTGCCGCCCTCCTCCCCTAGTACTACTTCCTTTCATCACCAACCAATTGGAACAAAGAACAACCCGCGGGTTCAAATTGGAAGCTTTTCCTTCATCCCATGCGTGTTCATTTCAATTCCGCAATCCGCATTCGTCCTTATATAAAGCCTTACTCCCCACGGCTGCTCCAACTTCTGGCAAAAAGACCATTCCACCACACAAAAGCAGCTATGTCCGACACTGAGAACTTGCTGCTGATCCCAGGCCCAATTGTGGTGTCTGAAGCTGTTAGAAAAGCACAATCCATCCAATCATTGGCTCATACCTCTCCTGAGTTCATTGCTATTTTCCAAAAAGCTTTGAAAGACTTACGCCAGTTGTTCAAATCTACAAATGAAAAGGATCAAGGTGTTGTTATTGCCGGTTCTGGTACTCTTGGCTGGGATATCACTGCTTCTAACTTGGTGTATCCGGGGGATGATGTGTTAGTGTTATCCACTGGGTTCTTTTCAGATTCATTTGCGGATTGTCTAAGAGTTTATGGTGCCAATGTCGATGTGTTGACAGCCCCAGTTGGTGATGTCTCTCCAATCAGTGAGGTTGAAGCTAAACTGGCTGATAAAAAATACAGTGTGATTACCATTACACACGTTGATACCTCTACTGCTGTTGTTTCCGACGTCAGTGCCATTGCAGCTGCTGTGAAGAGAGTCTCGCCAGACACTTTGATCGTTGTTGACGGTGTCTGTTCCGTTGGTGTTGAGGATATTGAATTCACCAAATGGGGTTTGGATTATGTCTTATCTGCTTCTCAGAAGGCTATTGGCGTTCCATCTGGTTTATCCATCGGATTCCTCTCCGAGAGGGCCATTGCTAGAGCTTTGAACAGACCTTCTCAATCCACCTTTTTTGCCTCCTTGCAAAGATGGTTGCCAATCCTGACGAACTACGAAGCAGGTAAGCCGTCTTATTTCGCTACACCTGCTATTCAAACTGTAAACTCCCTGAAGGTTTCACTTGAAGAGATCCTCGGTGGTGGATTGGATGCCAGATTTGCTAAGAACAAACAGACTTCCGATAGATTCAAGAAGGCCCTTGCGGATTTGGGTATCAAGATTGTCCCGGTGAATGAGAGAGTTGCAGCTAGTGGGTTAACTGCTGCTTACTTCCCGGAAGGTGTTGATGGTGCTAAGTTCCTCTCCAGCGTCTACTCCAAAGGTGTTGTCCTTGCTGGTGGCATCCATAAGCAACTCGTTGGTAAGTACTTCAGAGTTGGGCATATGGGTGTCAGTGCCCTGGATGATTCCTTGGGCCACATCGACACAGCCATCAAAGTGATCACTGAGGCCCTCGAAGAACAGGGTTATAAGAAATAAACTTGAATAACTTCTTGGTCTGATTGCTCGTGTAGCTCACGTGTGACATGTGGGTCGGTCACAACACCAAAGGCCTGTAATCAACTAATGATTAAATGATATAAATTACTTTTAATTAACTACTTTGAAATGACATCAATTTCAGAAGATATTGATCACATTCCTCCCCATACAAAAAATTGTTCATTTTGCCTATTGCGCTATTCTCAGTGACTCCGTCAGCGGCGGAAATTGGCATATGAACAGGAGAAAAAATTTCGATATAAAAACGGTGAGGGGCCAAAAATTTAATCCTAAGAACAGCTTCTTCAGCAAGGACAACAAAAAACGATGCCATACGCTCTCCCAGAATCCCACAGACAGTTGGTCGAAGGCCACTTAAAAGACACCGATCCAGAAGTTGAAGCCATCATCAAGGATGAGATTGAGAGACAGAGACATTCCATCGTGTTGATTGCCTCTGAGAACTTCACCTCCACTGCTGTCTTTGATGCTCTTGGAACCCCAATGTGTAACAAGTACTCCGAAGGCTACCCAGGTGCCCGTTACTATGGTGGTAACGAGCACATTGACAGAATTGAGTTGTTGTGTCAACAGAGGGCCCTCGATGCTTTTCACTTGGACAAAGAGAAATGGGGTGTCAACGTGCAAACTCTATCTGGTTCCCCAGCCAACCTGCAAGTGTACCAGGCCATTATGAAGCCACACGAGAGATTGATGGGTCTCGATTTGCCACATGGTGGTCATTTGTCCCACGGTTACCAGACCGATACCAGAAAGATCTCTGCTGTTTCTACCTACTTTGAGACCATGCCATACAGAGTGGACTTGGAGACCGGTATCATTGATTACGACACTTTGGAGAAGAACGCTGTTCTCTTCAGACCAAAAGTTTTGGTTGCTGGTACTTCTGCTTACTGCAGATTGATCGATTACAAGAGAATGCGTGAGATTGCCGACAAAGTTGGTGCCTACTTGGTTGTTGATATGGCCCACATCTCTGGTTTGGTAGCTGCTGGTGTCATCCCATCTCCATTCGAATACGCTGACATTGTCACCACTACCACTCATAAGTCCCTTAGAGGTCCAAGAGGTGCTATGATCTTCTTTAGAAGAGGTGTCAGATCCATCAACCCAAAGACCGGTAAGGAAGTATTGTACGACTTGGAGAACCCAATCAACTTCTCCGTCTTCCCAGGCCACCAAGGTGGTCCACACAACCACACCATTACCGCCTTGGCCACTGCCTTGAAGCAAGCTGCTACCCCTGAGTTCAAGGCTTACCAGGAACAAGTTTTGAAGAACGCCAAGGCTTTGGAGGAGGAATTCAAGACTTTGAACTACACCTTGGTCTCCAACGGTACGGATTCCCACATGGTTTTGGTCTCTTTGAGAGACAAAGGTATCGATGGTGCCAGAATCGAGACTGTCTGTGAGAACATCAACATTGCTTTGAACAAGAACTCTATCCCAGGTGACAAGTCTGCTTTGGTCCCAGGTGGTGTTCGTATCGGTTCTCCAGCCATGACTACCAGAGGTCTGGGTGAAGATGACTTTAAGAAGGTTGCTCATTACATTGATTGGGCCGTCAACTACGCTAAAGAGGTCCAAGCTGCCTTGCCAAAAGAGGCCAACAAGTTGAAGGATTTCAAGGCTAAAATTGCTGAAGGCTCCGAAGAGTTGGTTAACAAGAAGAAGGAGATTTATGACTGGGCTGGTGAGTTCCCGTTGTCTGTTTGAAGTGGTTATTTAACGTTTTATTTCTGTGTAACAAGTTTTATCAAAGGTTTTAGTTTTATATGTGCAATAGGCTGGAATCATGTGATTTAGAACCTTTGGCGTTCATACCTTATAGATATATTGTCTGTCATGCAGTTCTGTGTATTACCAAATGCAGAAGACTTCCCGATTCGGATGTTTTTCACCTTTTTCCTGGCATTGGTTTTTGTTGACACGGTGAACATTTGAAGAGAAACAGGACATTTTCTTTGCTTCATTTCTCTTCATCAATTGGAGTCAAAAAAGGAAAAGGCGACACGCATACCTCTCATAATGTCACTCACATATGACTCAGTAACGAAGAAAATCACAGCAGTGGAGGACAACGAGAAGTACCTGGAGGAAGTTGACGCCTTAAACAGATTAGCCAGTGACCTCATCTCTTCTGGGCTTGATGTCCCAGAAAATGGAGAACCTGATAAGAACATGACGAGTAAGATTCAAGGTTTGGTGAACAGTGCTATGGAATCCATGAAGAAGCGTAACTTCTCGTTCGCTATTGTTAACATCACAGCTGCCATCGGAATGGCCTCAAAGAGAAAGAGATGGGAATCATTCCAAATACAGATGCAGGAGATGGTCGGATTCTTACAATTGAGAACAGACGCTTATATGATGAGTGGGAAGTACGCTGAGGCACTTGCAGATGCTGATCTTTTAATTGGCATCACTGCCCTAAGCGCAGACAACTTCTTAAGAAAGGCCGTGTCGTTGGTAAATTTGAAAAGGCCTGAGGAGGCTAGAGTGGTATTAGAGAGAGGTCTTACTCTCCATCAGGATCATCCTGGCTTATTGAAATACTTGGATTTGTCAAAGAAGATGATCGCTACTGAAAACGGTGACTTTTAATTGACAGGATCAATTGTTGCACGTCTGTAGTTCAAAGAGTAGAGCCTAGAGAGACATAGTGGATCTGCTACAACAAACTGAGACATACGAAACAAACTTAACGCCTCCTGAGCCACAATATGTGGCGAATATTGCCACACCCACTGAAGAAGGAAATCTTCTGAATTGGGAAAGTTAATCCCTGCTGGTGCCAGTGGTCTATATCTCTCAAGAATTGTATAATCTTCGTTCAAGATCTATACTTCTTATTACAATTATCGATATGTTAATTATTCCAATGATTTCAGAGCTTCATTATTATCCATACTTTTCTGCCATTCAATTTTCCAATCATTATCAGCGGTCCCCAATTTCCGTAATCGGAAGTTGAAAGCGCCTATCAGAAATACTATAAAAACCGCTTCGATCCCAAGCTGATTACTTCTTCTACTGCCAGAAAGGTGAAAAGGTGAACCATTAGAAATGTGCCTATCCGAACAAATCACATTGCCGGACGGTACACAATACGAACAGCCATTGGGTCTTTTCATCAACAACAAGTTCATCAAAGGTTCAGGCGATTTGATCGAAACTTATTCACCACATTCTACTGAATTGATCACTTCGGTACATGCTGCTACTGCAAAGGATGTTGATTATGCTGTCTCAGTGGCACGTAAAACATATGATGAGGTCTGGAGACACATCGAATCTAGCGAAAAAGGGAAGTTGCTGTGGAAGTTGGCGGATCTCATGGAAGTTCATGGCGATTTATTAGCAAAGATCGATGCCCTCGATGCCGGTAAGCCTTTTGAGAATAATGCTAAGAACGATATCGCTCAATCTGTGGCGCTGTGCCGCTACTATGCTGGATATGCCGATAAGATCTCTGGTAAGTACACCCATGTAAACGGTGACAAGTTTATCTACGAAGTTCAAGAGCCATATGGTGTTGTTGGACAGATTGTCCCTTGGAACTATCCATTGGCAATGGCACAGTGGAAGATCTTGGGTGCAATTGCTGCAGGCAATACTGTTGTTATCAAATCTGCGGAGAACACTCCACTGAGTTTATTATATTTTGGTAATGTCATCAAGGACGCTGGCTTCCCACCGGGTGTGGTGAATATCATCTCTGGTTTAGGCCAAGATGCAGGGTCTGCGATTGCCTCTCATATGGATGTCGATAAGGTTGCATTTACAGGTTCAACTAACGTGGGTAAGTTAGTTCAGCAACAAGCTGCTGCTTCTAACCTGAAAGCTGTCACTTTGGAGTGTGGAGGTAAATCACCATGTGTTGTGTTTGATGACGCCAACTTAGAAAGCGCAGTGAGACATGCCTCGTTAGGTATCTTCTATAACTCTGGCCAGAACTGTACTGCCAATTCAAGAATCATCCTACATGAATCAATCCATGACAAATTCCTTGTGCTGTTTAAGCAATATGTCGCTGAGAACTGGATAGTCGGTGATCCATTCGATTCAAAGGTCACTGTCGGTCCACTAGTCTCCAAAGTTCAAAGAGATCGTGTCCAATCTTACATCGACCATGGTGTTAGCGTTGAAAAATTGGAAAGATTTATGGGCAATGAACAGATCCAAGGACCGGGCTACTATATCCCGCCAACTGTGTTTATCAACGTTCCAACTTCATCAAAGCTATGGCAGGAGGAGATTTTTGGTCCCGTTGCAGTCGTTTGCAAGTTCTCTACTTACGAGGAAGCTTTGAAGTTGGCTAACGAGACATCTTATGGTCTGGGTTCTGCTGTGTTTACTGAAAACATTAAGCGTGCCCACAAATTTGCAGCTGGTATTCAGGCAGGTACTGTGTGGATCAACTCAAGTAACGATGAAGACATTAAGGCCAGCTTCGGAGGTTATAAGCAGAGTGGGGAAGGCTCTGGTCGTGAATTAGGTGAGAAGGGGTTGTTGATCTATACCCAAACTAAGGCCATTCATGTGAACTTAGACCTCGAAGGTAGTAAGTTATAAGGTACTCATCATTGATCATCTGAAATTAATTTCAACGTCTTTTGTAGAGTATATCGCTTCACTGAATCCAAGGCATATTAGCAATACGAAGTTCAAGCCGCAGTTCAAGCCCACCCAATCTCGAAACTCCTGAAGCTATCGCCCACTTTGCCCTAAAAAGAGGGACTAGCCAAAAATTGTCAGTCATGTTTCGAGCTTAAGTTCGTGTCTAGCCCTTGAGTTCTTTTTAATAGCAATCTCTTTAATGAACATCTCCAGACTCAATCTCAACATATTTAGCTTGAGTCCTAACTTTTCTTTTGATTCATTGAATGACCTAGAAGTCCCTGTCTGTCTTCTTTGTGCAATGACCTATCAAAGCTGTGCTATTTGGCGTGAATTGTCTAACATGAGGTCTTTATTCGATAACTGACTAAAGCGTTTCATTTATCGTTGATTCAAGGCTGATTTTATGTATTGAGCTCCAGAAGCCTCGTAACTTCACCGTCGGTGAGCGTGAGCCGTTAAAGGGTTCTCTTATGCAGCTCATTAGGCAAAACCGGCAATGAGGCTTTAAATGAAGTGCATCTTATGGAGACATGAAGAAGCTCACGCCCATATCCTATACATTACGTATGATACAAAGCAAACTCTCTGGGTCCCCAATGGTCCATTAAGTCACCGTCTTAACAAACTTCAAGCTGATTAATTCGTTTAAGGTTCGCTCGGGAACGAATGTGTCAAAATGGCAAACTAGGAAGGGTTTCAAGGCAAGGTAGAGAAATGGGGGGCTACGAAGAGAACGGAAGCACAAATAGCAGGATCTAATGACTTAGGATCCATTAGCAACACTTGTTCTCCTCGATTATTTTGTCTGCTTATTTCTATCACTAAAAGCCTTTCAATCGAGCTGGAACTAGCGGAAATCCGTCCAGCAAACCCTTAACCGAGTTGCCGTATAAAGTTCCACAGATTTCCCTTTCTTCATCTCTTCCACCACGTAACTCTTAGAAACCAACTCAACATACATATAAAGAGATATCACATATTACATTCAGAATAATGGACTTCTTCCACATTCTGTCCAACTACAAGTCACAATCGCACGACTACTCTCTCAGCAACCATGAACTCACTTCATCAATATTCATATTGCTCTTACTATTCTTCCTTGGGTTAATCCTCAGTGTGTTTGTCATATCTATTGTGTTTCTTATGGTGAAGCTGCATCGGTGCACGGATGATGAAGAAATGGCCGTTGGTCTATCAGACGATCAAGAGGATACAGATGATGATGATTACACCGACGAGAAGAATAGTCAAGCGATGAAAACTTGATGTTTCTAGCTTATAAATCTTTCTAACGACTCCACTCGCTTACGACTTTAATGAATACATTTCGTTATACTCTCACTGCACTTCTAGATTACCTCTTTTCAAACTTTTTCCTCCATTCTTCATTAGTCTCCATCGCAATATCCAAGTTCCTCTGTAATTGATCCACGGTCTGCTGTAGTTGAACAACTCTGGAACTCTGAGATCTATCGCTACCAACCATTAGGTCCATAGTCAAGGACTCATACAACCTGTTGAGGTGATCCATCACCAGCGGTTGTATGTCATCGATATCAACCATATGGCTAATCTTTGTCGATATGTCTGCCTTCTCAGTTAACCTTATGATCTGTTTGAAATACTGTGGAGTCGGTGGTATATGCTCCTTCTCTCCTGTGATCTTGGCCTTGTAGTAGTCACCAAGAACTGAAAGATACGATATAATAAAGTTGAACAAGTCCGCTGATGAAGAGTTCTGTGCAGTGAGTTTGCTGATGAGATCACTGAGATTAACAAGCATGCTCTCTAATTCTTGATCCAACTGAATATTTGTTTCGCCTTGTTTCAATTGATCATGGGTATAATTATTTCCCTGAATAATGTTAAAATATTTCCTTCTTTTTGACAAGAGCTTATCCTGTAGCTTTTCGATAATCACTTGCTTTCGCTTAATATCAATTTCATATTTCGTCCGTAGCGAGTTATTCACATTACGTTCCTGGATAAGCTTATGGTCTCTTTGTCTATTCCCTTGTTTCAATGAACGGATCTGTCCCTTAAGAATCTCTATTTCGTTCTTCTGAGAGTTAACCTCACGTCTTAGCACACCATTCTGAGTATTCAGTTCAGTATTCGACGTTTCAAAGTGTTTAATGATCTCGTTCTTATCTGTCAGCACTTCATTCAAATAATTCCTGTCGTTCTTTGACTTATCTAGCTCTTGTAACAGGGCATAAACGATGTTCAGCACCGCTTTGTCGTTCTTCAAGATATCATCAACAGAATCCACAGATGCAAACAGCAGTGCTTCACTTTGATATCCACGGGCCGTTAGAACAGAGTTCACGAGCTCAGCGGCTTTTTTTATATCGTCCATTTTGTGCCTGTTGTTTGTTGATTGTTGTATTTTGAAGTCGTTTTGTACCTTTCGCGTCTGCTGTTTTGTTAACAGAGTTGAAGGTGGAAGAGGTCTATTTTGGAAGCTTGAAGTGAGAAATGAGTAGAATGATGGCAAGCATAAAGATAAATTGTTAAATTTTAACTAATAACTGTCATGTTTATAATATACACATATATATATTGTAAAATTGAGATATAACTACGAAATCTGATTTTAAAAAGCAGGCTGGCCCCCATTTGATGAAATGATTTCACCAGTGCTTCAAACCGCAAACATAAATTTTGTTCAGGCTCATCCGTAGTACATTAGGAGTTTTTTCTCCATAAACTTCGACAAAGGGTTAGAAGGGGGAGAAAAGGGGGATGTCACGGAGTGGTAGGTACTACGGAACTAATATGTGATGCCAATCTAACAATTTATACAGCATTCGAAGCAATCCAGGATCAGATGCCTATATATGAGGCTAATACATCTGATGAAGATGAGGAAATTGAGCTTCCAACTCCTAGACTGGAATCAGCGCCGCCCATTTTGCCACTAATGCCGCCACAGGAATCCAAGTATGTGAACTCTAACTATGTAATAAATGACGAAAATACCGTGTACAATGATCAATATGTGATTTTTGGCCTGAAACCCAACCAGGCCCTCATAATCAAAGGTCAATTTACTTTGGAGATACAGAGAGGTGCCTTGGAGATAAATGGAGTGATATACCATTCAAATGCTGAACCTATGATGTTCATCAATCCTGTTTCTAATTCATTACCTTTGTTCCAAGCTACTCAAGTGCTAGATTCATCACAACTAGAGAATGAGCAGACAGAAGAAAATAGTCATCTCTTCACCCCAGATTACAAGTCTGTGATCAAAGTCACGAACTTATTCACTGGACTAGAAACCATAGGAAGACTTTGTCCTCTGTTCAAGAATCTTTTTTGGAACTTCAGCAACATGATAACGGAAGATTTGAGAGATCTTGATCAGTATGAATTGGGATTCAATGGGTATACTTTCTTCCCGGTTGTCAGACCTGACAACTCAATATCGGTGATCAAATACAAGAATTGGCTGTCAGAAGTTCAATCATTAACAAAACTGTATCAGCAGGATCAGTGTCTTAAGGTCATGGTTGTTGGTGGCAAGAACTCTGGTAAATCTACGTTCCTCAGGTTATTGGTTCAACACATGTTATCATCATCAGAATCGCTACCTATTAATTTCATGGATTTGGATCCTGGTCAACCCGAGTACTCCAAACCTGACTGCATATCCTTAACTAAAATTCAAGAGATCCAATATGGGAATCATCTTTCCCTCACCTCAGCCCAATCACAGTTGAACCACTACATCGGGTTCAACTCCCCAAAAGACCAACCGAAGAGATACAATATACTGGTTGAAGAGCTGATACGTCACTATGAGTCTGATGGTGCTCTTAAACATGAGTCCCTATTGATAAATACACCAGGTTGGATCAAAGGGTATGGCCTGGAACTAACCAAAACGCTCGTGGAGAGAGTGAAACCGACACATGTCATCTATTTAAACTCAGGAACATCAGAGTTGGATCTTGTAATACCAAAACTAACACAGCTGATCACATTGCAAGGTTCATTCCAGCAATCACTTTGCAAATATTCCTCATCACAGTTGAGAATCTTAAAAATAATGGCATATTTTCATAAGGTTGATGATTTCAAATTTGATTTCCAGCCAGTATTGTTCACACCACCGGTACGAGTAAGTTACGGTGCAGAGGTGGGCATAAGCGCGGCAACTATCCTTGGTGAGTCTGATATAGGTTTGGATCACATCGAAGATGCAGTGGAGGGAACCATTTGTGCCTTATATTCGGTGAAAACTCTGTCGCTGAATGAGCTAAGAGTCTTCAACAAACAGAATTTACCATATATAGATCATAAGGAGTTCATGAAGTTGTCAGATGCGCAGTTCTGGTCGTTGTCCATGATCCATTCCCTCGACAGACAGAACAAGTGGATGAATCTATATATTCCCGTCTATGAACGGTTGGATATGAAGCCTGGATACACTACAATTCTGGTCAGAGGTAAGACGGAAATTCCCGTATGGGAACTGGCCTCCAATGAAATCTTAAAGAAATTCAAAAAGACATCATTACCGTACATATCTTTTGAAAAGAGTATGGGGCATGACAAAACTTGGAAGGTTCGTAAAAACGTTCAAAGACGGGGACAACAATAGACCTACATAAACTTTCTATAATGTAATTACGTGTTCATTAGACTACCTCTTCGTCTTTGTTCTCTGAATTTTCAGATGCCAATGACCAACCCATTTTCTTATTCAGTCTGTCATACTTCGCACGATCTCTATCGTTAACACTGGGCTTAACGCTATTCAATGCTCTTTCGAAATTTTCACCCGTGACAAAAATGATATCTTCGTCATCCATTAAGTCATCTTGATCTTGGAAGAATTTTTTCTTCAACGCGATGACACCAGCTTCTCTAATCAATGCTGAAAGATCAGCTCCAGAGAAATTACGGCATCTTTCATCGTGCGCTATAGTGGCCAGATCAACTTCCGGCGACAATGGTGTCTTATTGATTTTAATGACAGTCTTCATGATCTCTAGCCTCTCTTGGGCATTTGGTAACTCAATGAATAGAGTCTTATCGAGACGGCCAGGTCTTAGCATTGCAGGATCGATCATATCTGGTCTATTTGTCGCACCAATGACAAAAATACCTTTGCGGTCATTCAAACCATCCAATTCTGTTAATAATGTATTCACAACTCTGGATGAACTCTCAGATAATGACGAATCTCTTCTTGGTACAAGTGCATCCAACTCATCAAAAAAGATAACACATGGCACAGAAGCCCTTGCCCTTGTAAATACCTGACGAATAGCTTTTTCAGATTCACCGACATACTTATTCAACAATTCTGGGCCCTTAATGCTGATGAAATTTGCTCTCGATTCGTTAGCGACAGCTTTGGCCAGCAGCGTCTTACCACAACCTGGTGGACCCCACATGAGAACGCCAGCTGGGGCATGGATACCAACCTTCTCATAAATACCTGGATTTCTAATTGGTTGGACAATAGCCATGTTTAATTCGATTCTAATATGGCTCAAAGCACCGACGTTCTCCCACGAAACATCTGGAACTGTAGCAAACCCTTCTCTCTTTGCAGTAGGCTGGATGGTTGGTAATGCAGTGAGGAAATCGTCGTATGTAATTGCTAACGGGGCCAATTGCTCCGATGTCAATGGAGTAGGATGTCTGAGAAGGAATTTTTGAATCGTGGAGAGTGAGTTAAGTTGATCTAAATTGACGGAATCATCTTCACTGGTTAATGAGCTAAAGATTCTCTTGATTGCACAGACTCCTGCAGCTGTAGTGAGTGCCTTCAAATCTGCACCCACGTAACCTGGTGTAGCCTTTGCCAATCTAGAAAAATCTAAAGCCCCATCGATTTTCAACTTCTGGGTCATCTTCCTCAGGATGTGCAATCTTGAAGCTTCGCTTGGGACATTAAGACAAATCTCACGATCAAAGCGACCCGCCCTTCTCAACGCAGGATCCAGCGAGTCAGGTCTATTTGTCGCACCGATGATAATGACAGGTTGACCATTTGTCTTATCCAGGCTCAGTTCATCAATGGAGGTGAGCATCTGAGCGACAATTCTTCTCTCCATTTCCCTCTGTGCACCTTCTCTCTTTGGCGTAATGGCATCAATTTCATCAAAAAATATGATACATGGCGCTAATGTCTTTGCCTCGTCAAAGAGATCACGAATCTTCTTCTCACTTTCCCCTGACATACCACTAACAACTGATGGTGCAGAGATATTGATGAATGGGACCTTCAAATCGCCAGCGAGTGCGTTTGCAATGGTGGTCTTACCGCAACCTGGAGGACCATGTAGCAGGACTCCCCTCGGTGGTTCCACCCCTGTTGTTTTATAAATTTCTGGATGTAAGATTGGCATTCCTACAATCTCCATCAGTTGGGTAATAGCATCATCCATACCACCCAATTCTGAGAGAGAGGAAGTTGGCGGAGTTCTATCCTTATCTACTTTATCTGGTTAGTGCAGGTTCCTTTGTCTATGAAATAGAAGTAACATACCCTTCTGTCTCTTTGAAGGTCTCGATGAGTCCTTTGATCTCTTCTTGGACTTCTTCTCCTCCTTTATGGATCCATCTACCTGTTCAATCATCTGAACCTGTTCATCTTTCTCCATCTCTGTTGGTGTATCCACTGGAGTCTCAGATGGGACTTCTGCTGGTTTGATATTCCATAAATTCACAACGGACTTATTCATCTGGTTCTGATCTTTCACATCCATGAGATCATCCACATCGACACCTTCAAAATCACTATCCATGGGCTCATCGTTTTCACCTATAATGTTTTGCATCTCAATCTTCTCCTCTTCTTTGATATCCCTGATGATTCTCTCCAGGGTCTTTTCCAACATGACTTTTTTCACTCTCTGTAATGACAAGTCCTTCTGCTGGGCATATACTAGGGCCTCGCTAATCTTGAGATCCCTCGCTAGGGCGATATTAGCAAACTGGTCTTCATTGTCATCACCATTCTTTTTCTTGTTCTCCAGGGTCTTCTCATCCAGGAGTTTGTAAACCAAATTGGATACTTTCAAATCCAGTGACTGTGATAATACTGGCTTTTTGCCAGCTCTGACTCTCACCATATTTAACTGCCCTCTGAATTCGTCGTTACCTTGCAAATCAAAATGGTGTCAAATTAACCTCACAACTGTTAGCATCCGATGAGCACCTCGAAAAAAAAATTCCGCGAATTCTGGTCGGAATTTAACATAGATCACGTGTAAACCCTCGGAAAGTGTACAGGTGTGTAAAACATATTCGCGAATATGTTTTACAATTTCCCGCCAATCAGCGAAACCGAAATTTTACCTGTGCGCTGAGGAAAAAAACGTACGAAGGTTTCCTTCATCAACAAACACTTAACAACTACGACAAAGAATATAGCAAGAGATGTCTGAAGAATCCCCACTCCACACTGTTGGTTTCGACGCCAGATTCCCAAACCAAAACCAAACCAAGCACTGCTGGCAATCATACGTGGACTACCACAAGTGTATCAATGCTAAAGGTGAAGACTTCGAGCCATGTAAGGTGTTCTTCAAGACTTACTCCGCATTGTGTCCAGTTGACTGGATCGAGAAGTGGGATGCTCAAAGAGAGGCTGGTAACTTCGCTGGTGACTTGAAGTAAGCGTTACCTCTCTTGGTATTTGTTTTTATGAGTTTTTTTGGTGAGATTCTTCTATGGGGCTTCTTATTATGGTCCACAGTATAGGAAGACAATACGAAGGATAGAAAAGAGAAGGTGATCAAACATTCATGTTTATTTATTTTTAAGCATATCTAATTCAGATGATACAGAGATGAAGGTCCCACATGGATGTAGGTATTAAAGACGTTCTCACCGGACCTTGGATCTGGGGTGTCCAATTGACGAGTTATTGAATAGTTTTTTTTTATTATCATCCTGTTTATTGATCAAGTGATCCAAAGAAAATTCCTAACTGCCTTGTTGAGCTCAATTGATGTTTGGACCTCTCCTTTTGTCGTTCCATTTGCAGTAATGGCACCACCCAAATTTTACGTTCACAGTATCGAATTTTTATTGTGTTATCATTATAATTTATAACAGGTGATATTGTCATATTCCATTCTTGAATGCGATGACTCTGTTTCGCTCTTATTCAGTTATAACCCTGTCCTCTTACTTTTCATATGTATCTTAAAGCGCAAAGTGCATTTTTTTGGCCTCCCTGTTCGCTTAAGCGCAAGGCAGGATCTCGTAGTACCCCATACCTTCTATCCCACATATATTTATGACTGGAGTCTTGGTACCAATAATAGTTGTTCTCTCATTGTTGTTGTATTTTCCAGAAATTTATCAGTTTACTATTACATGGAATTTTCTATCTGTAAACGTAATTCTCTTTCCAGCAAGAAACATTGAAATAATAAAAAGTAGCAAAAATGCATTGGTCATATTCTAAATTATTAAAAACAGACTTTCATGCATTCTATTTACAATATAAAAAAATTCTCTTCTTTTCTATCTTCACTTAGATCTAGTAACTATAGCATTGGTCAAGAACTCTAGGGCGCTTCTTGAATCACTTTCAGGCAACACAGTTCTCAAATTCTGCAGTGCCAACTGACAATGATGTTCAGCCAGCTCCTTCGTCTTCTCTAGACCTCTATATTTATGGACTTGGTCAACTGCATACTCGATATCCCCAGGGTTCTTGAACTTTCTTGAGATTAGATTACCCAATTCTGGGTTCTCTCTCCATGCAAACAGGATAGGAGCAGTAGCCAATCCTAGTTTCAGATCTGCCATACCTGGCTTCCCTAATTGTTGAGACGTCTGAGTATAATCGAGAACATCGTCGATCATTTGGAAACAAAGTCCGACATTACGACCGAATTGATAGCAGTTTTCAATCACATCATCACGAGCACCACTGAGGATTGCAGCGGAACGGCAGGACTTGGAAAGAAGGGCGGCTGTTTTCAAGTAAGTTTTATGCGTATAGTATTCAAATGCAGCGTCAACATTGTCCTTATGAGAGATTTGACCCTTTGGTGGTTGCACAGAATATTCATGGACAGTTGTATCAATGACACCTGTTGGTTTTGGAATTTGCTTTGTATCATCTTCAATCATGTCCTCATTTGGCTGCAGCACTGTGTTCTTCAACTGCATGAATTCACCTTCAACCAAGTTTGCGATGGAAGTAGACATCAATTCGATAACTTCTGGATTTCTCAACCTGGAGATCGAAACAGAGGCACGGCCCAATAGGAAATCACCAGCGAGGACAGCCATTTTATTACTATAGGCGATGTTACCCGAAGGTCTGTTTCTTCTCGAATCAGAGTTGTCAATCACATCATCATGCAATAAAGAGGCTGTATGGATCATCTCCACGATTTCAGCCAATCTTCTCTGTTTTGGTAATATCCCTCGTTTAGAGTCAAATTCTGGGAGGGATTCATGAGGCTTTGTTAAGGGATCCAGTATGACGTTTGGATTGATGCCATGTAGGATTCTCAAGGGTGACAGAGGTCCGACTGGGTCCTTCATCTGTTCAGTAAACAGTGCTGTAAGCGATTTGGTACCGTCATACACCGGTTGCTCTGGGATATCCAGGTCATCGATCTTGATACGGTCTCTCTGCTCCAAGGGAATCGCACTCAGAGCTCTACTGAGTAGCAAAACTATCAATGGTCTAATCTTTTTCCCCTGGGACTCAAAATAGTAGGCACTTATCCTGTTCAACGTGGGATGTCCGGAACCAATAAGCTTCCCAATGTTGTTAGCTAGCTGCGACATTTCGTGGGAGACGAGGGACAATGGGTCCTTCAAAATAGCCGCTGGTGTGACCAATCGAGCAGCAGCCTCGACTGCAGCGGACCAAGATGATCCTCTGCGTATGGATCTTCTGAGCATTGGGGTGCGTTTCTCTACTTTCCTTTGAGAGTTACGTGCATTTAGGTTGTGAAATTTTCACGAACAGAGCGTAAGGACAACAAGGGACAAATGAACAAAGCATAATATAGGTCATCAACAGAAAACTGACAAAAAAGGGTCAACGAACTAAACAGCGAGACCGCCTGAGATGTTTGAATGGGTGTCCCTGTTTCCTGGGTCACAGACTGTGCTGAAACTCACCAAGAAGGCTGTGACAATGGCCCTGCAGACTGGCCCCGTGCCCCAACACATCGGTTTCGTAATGGATGGGAATCGTCGATACGCAAAGACACATAATATCGAGCTCAAGGAGGGCCATAACGCTGGCTTCGAGTCGATGGCCCAGATTCTTGAACTCTGCTATGATGCTGGTGTCCATAGCGCCACCGTTTTCGCCTTTTCCATAGATAACTTCAAGAGGAGCAAAAGGGAGATCGATTGGCTGATGGAACTGGCAAAACAGAGGTTTACACAGATGATTTCCCATGGTGAGCTAGCCGAAAAGTACGGTGTACGGATTAGGATCCTTGGTGATCGTTCTTTGTTACCGGCTGATGTACTTAAAGTGCTAGAGGAGGCAGAGCGAGTAACAAGGCATAACAAGAGAGCTGTGCTCAACGTGTGTTTTCCATATGCGTCAAGATATGAAATGGCCCATGCTATGAAACATATAGTCAAGCATAACCTCAAGCAACCATTGGAAATTGATGAACAAACAATGGAGAAGTATTTATACACAGGTGGACAACCCCCATTGGAGTTATTGGTGAGAACATCTGGGGTTTACAGACTAAGCGACTTTCTACTATGGCAAGTTAGCAACAGAGGTGTCATGACGGAGTTTGTTGACACTCTTTGGCCGGATTTCACACCGTTGCATATGGCATGGATTCTGATAAAGTATAGTTTCAAAAAGTCATATCATACACAGGATAAGAAAGTGGTATAACATGTATACGCTACGTCATCTATAACAAATGCATCATCTTATTTCTTGTTAAACTCTTGTGCCTTCTCAAACTCCTCCTTGAACTTATCAGCGTTCTCCTTATTACCGAATCTGATGGCCAAGGTTTGGGCCTCTGGCTCACCTTCAGAAATATCAGCAGTGACGTTGTAGACCCATGATCTATCGGAACCAATATTTGGCTTCAATTCATAGTCTGGAGAGATGAAGTGGTTAGCACAAATCTTCAAAGTCTTATCTCTTCTCATCAACAAACGGACCTTCTTGGTCTCCTTGTGTTGGAGGAATTTAACATCACCAGTACCTCTCTCTTTCCATTCCTTGGTGTCACCATGGAATCTAAATAGCTTAGCACGAACTTTATGAAGCACCTCTTCCTCCTCCTCATTGGTCTTCACATCAACCTTCTCCAAGGTGACCAATGGTTCGAAATGAACATCTGGGGACTCTGGAGCAGCTTCATCTTCTTCCTCTTTCTTTGGTTCTTCCTTTGGCTCTTCGTCCTTGGCCTCCTCCTTTTTTTTGGAGGCACCACCAAACATGGCAAACACGCTAGCGGTAGGTGGCTTAGCAGTTACAGCATCAACCTTGGTCTCCTCAACCTTTGGAGCCTCCTTTTCAGACATTGTAATAGGGTATTGTTATGTGGTAGTGTTCCAAGTGGTACTTTCTGGTGGCGGAAACTTTTTCTTTGTTTTGATTTTTGGCAGCAGCTCTGGAAGTAAGTTGAGAATTAGGTGAGGGCGACTGAAAGAAGAAATTATCGCGGTGCCATATACGGCACGTGACTGAAGAAAAAACATCCAAACACCAAATTGCTTAGCCCATCAACAAGCAATTAGTGACATAAGTGTTATATAATACATATTTATTGACACATTTTGATTTTGGCAGAAAATAAGTGACAAAAGTGACAGGGCAATCAATTTGAACTTGCCATTTGACTTCAGCGATAACAGATAAAACGCATCCGTAGGGGAAAAGTGCACCATGGATAACTCCATCAGAAAGCACGTTCGTCGGAAGTCATCGACCGAAGAGTACAACCCTTTTGAAAGAGCAGAAGAGTACTATGGTCCTAATACGGACCCAGCAAGGGCACCACCAGGTTCCAAGTGGGGACGTACAAGAACTAAATCAGTGATGGAAAACATGAGTGATTTGAGAAATGCCTTCCGTGCTGAAGTGAAAACCTCTATAAAGAGACGTGGCTCGCAGGATGAAGCTGGATTAAGCGGAGGTCGTGGTCTCCGCTTTTTTATTGCTGATATTGATGCCACTTTGAATGAGCTCCTACAGAACGAGGACACAGATAACAACTGTCAAATTACCATTGAAGATACAGGCCCAAAAGTGCTGAAACTGGGGACGATGAATTCAAATGGTTATAATCAGAAGGATATCAGAGGGACGTACATGTTGTCTAACCTCCTGCAGGAGTTGACTATTGCAAAGAGATTTGGACGCAATCAGATGATTTTGGATGAAGCTAGGCTGAACGAGAATCCTGTGGACCGGCTGAACAGATTGATTTCTAACCAGTTCTGGAAGAATTTGACCCGTCGTATTGATCCGAAGAATGTGGCTACGTTTGCGAAAGATACGAAGATTCCCTCAAATCCGAGGATCTATGTCCCCTTTGACTGTCAAGATCAGTATGAATACTATACCTCTATTGGGGAACAGAACAAGGATGCACATTTGGAAGTCGAATTCTTACCAAAGGATATCACACCAGAGTACGTGCAGTCCATCAACACTCGTCCGGGATTACTGGCTTTAGCAATGGAACACCATCACGACCCGCAGACGGGCGAGGATACGGTTGAATCGTTCCCTTATGTTGTCCCAGGTGGAAGATTTAATGAACTTTATGGATGGGATTCCTATATGGAGTCTCTTGGTCTCATTATAAATGGTAAGATTGAGTTGGCTCGTGGAATGGTTGAACATTTCATTTTTGAGATAGAGCACTATGGGAAAATTCTCAATGCCAACCGTTCATACTATCTTACGAGGTCACAACCGCCATTCTTAACTGACATGGCCATCAGAGTGTTCGAAGCAATGGGTGGCGAGACTAATCCTGAGGCTATGGATTTACTTGAGAGGGCGTTAAGAGCGGCTATAAAGGAGTATAAGACTGTCTGGATGTCCGAACCAAGATTGGATAGGACGACAGGTTTATCATGCTATCATCCATCTGGATGTGGTGTCCCTCCGGAAACCGAAGCTACGCATTTCGATTCTGTGCTGGGGCCATATGCATTGAAGTACTCTCTCTCAATCCCAGAATTCAGACACAAGTATAACGCAGGGGAATTGAAAGAACCAGCCCTGGATGACTATTTCACCCATGATCGTGCTGTTAGGGAGAGTGGTCATGATACTAGTTATCGATTGGAAGGTATTTGTGCCAATTTGGCTACCATTGATCTAAATTCGTTGTTATACAAGTATGAAATTGACATCGGGAAGCTTATTAAGAAGTACTTTAATAGTGCATTTGAATGGCGTGACGGAGTGATCGAGAGATCTGAAACTTGGGAAGGGTATGCAGCCTTGAGAAAAGAAAGGATCAACAAGTATCTGTGGAATGAGCAAAAAGGCATGTATTTCGACTATAACATCAAATTACACTTACAGTCCCAATATGAGAGTGCTACTACCTTTTGGGCCCTGTGGGCTGGTCATTCTTCACCAGAACAAGCTAAGGCGTTGACGCGTTCACTCGCGTTGTTTGAAGAACTTGGCGGATTGGTATCTGGTACTGAGAAATCTCGTGGTGAGATCTCCCTTGACAGACCGTCAAGACAGTGGGATTATCCTTATGGTTGGGCACCACAGCAGATCTTAGCGTGGGTAGGGTTTGCCCAGTATGGGTACGAGAGCATTTCTCGGAGATTGGTGTATCGCTGGTTGTTTTTGATGACTAAAGCTTTTGTCGATTATAATGGCATTGTCGTGGAGAAGTATGATGTTACCAGATCTACAGATCCACACCGCGTTGATGCGGAGTACGGCAACCAAGGTTCAGATTTCAAAGGTGTGGCTACTGAAGGGTTTGGATGGGTCAATGCCAGTTTCGTAGTTGGGCTGACATATTTGGACAACCATGCACGTAGAGCATTGGGAATGTGTACCACACCTGATGTCTTCTTCCGAAGCGTCCGGTTTGCGGAGAAGGATCACTATGCCTTGGATCAGTTCGAGAAGAATAAGCAGCTTAAATTTAGCCTATAGCCAGTCATTATTGAAATACACACATCATATGGAAAAGAATAGGGGTAGATAAGAATAGATCATAACACGCCTTAAAACTGTAGCCTGTGGACGTGGCTGGCCCGAAAAATTTGACAGATCAGATTCAGGACGACAAAGAGTATTCCTCTTACACATTGATTCACATGAAGACAGCGATCAAGTGATAGTCGTATTGATGCACCATACCACTGTGTATATTATTCGAGAAAGCATCTCGGCTCAGGTTGGGAAATAAAGTTTGGTCCGTAGATGTCCATATCTGGTAATACAGTTACTGTAAACGGCAACAAGGTTTCCAATGCTATTTATACCCAACACCAAGAAACACAGTAAATAACAGCTTAAACATTATGAGAAAAGGGTTGTGATGATATGTCTGTTATGAAGAAGAGCGCATCAGCATATTGAACTATTGATAGAACCAGTTGCTTGACAGAATCGATGCCCTGTCACTCCCACCCGCAAATGCCCACTGAGTGCGCGTCATGACGCGTCAGATGCAACAATAAGCGTTTTAGACAGTTTGAGGTGGCCGTATATAAGATTTGGGTGGATCTCTTTTTCCTTCACCTTTCTTCCACAATCTGGATTCGCCCAAATCAACGATGAAGTTGCTATCACTGCTATCACTGGCTCTCGGTGCGCTTTCATCTCCAATCCCTTCTCAGGGAGGGTCACAGATCTACAAGAGGTCTTTCAACTACCAGACAGATAAGCTTCGTGGTGTGAACATCGGTGGGTGGCTAGTCCTTGAGCCGTATATTACACCTTCCTTGTTTGAGGTATTCGGCAATAACATTCCAGTGGACGAGTACCACTATCACCAATATCTTGGACCTGAGTTGGCTGAGGCCAGATTGCAACAGCATTGGGGGTCCTGGATCACTGAACAAGACTTTGAGAGTATTAAAGGCACTGGCCTGAACTTTGTACGTATCCCTATCGGGTACTGGGCCTTTCAGAAGTTGGATTCCGATCCATACATTCAGGGCCAAGTCGAATACTTAGACAAGGCTATCCAGTGGGCTAGAAACACTGGGTTGTATGTGTGGATCGATCTGCATGGTGCTCCTGGTTCCCAAAACGGGTTTGATAACTCAGGGCTGAGAGACTGTTACGGGTTCCAGAACGGTAATAACACCCAGATCACACTGAATGTGCTACAGCAGATCTTTGACAAGTATGGCTCTAGTGATTATGACGATGTTGTTATTGGACTGGAGCTGTTGAATGAACCTCTTGGTCCAGTTTTGGATATGGATAAATTGAACGAATTCTGGGACACTGCTTATTGGAACTTGAGAAACTCTGGCTCCACCCAGAATGTTGTCATCCATGATGCCTTCACTGAAAGTGGCTATTTCAATGACAAGTTCCAATTAGATCAAGGTTACTGGGGTCTTGTGATTGACCATCATCACTACCAAGTGTTTTCGCAAGGGGAGGTACAAAGATCTATAGATGAGCATATAGAAGTCGCTTGCCAATGGGGTAAAGAGTCCAAGAGTGAAAACTTGTGGAACCTATGCGGTGAATGGTCTGCTGCTCTCACTGACTGTGCCAAGTGGTTAAACGGTGTCGGTAAAGGTTCTCGTTATGATCAGACTTTTGGCAATAGTCAATACACCGGTTCATGTACCAACTCTCAGGACATCAGCACATGGTCCACTGAAGTAAAGGCCAATCATAGACGTTATATCGAGGCCCAACTGGATGCCTTTGAACAGAGAGGCGGCTGGGTCTTTTGGTGCTGGAAAACTGAGAATGCTGGTGAATGGGATTTCCAAAAGTTGGCTTATAACGGTGTGTTCCCACAACCGTTGAGCGATAGACAGTATCCCAACCAGTGTGGGTTCTAATCCCTTCTTTTCAATGCCAATCGCTGGCTTTTCTAATACTTGTTTGTTATTATAATAGTATAGTGTGATAGAAGCCATTGTAAAGTAGGACACAGAACTCCAGATTAGAATTAATTAGCGTGGTCGAATCCAATCCTACACGACGCAATAAACAAAGGTATTCCTAATTAAAAAAGACATTACAAGTCAGCGTCATCCTCATCTGGCAATGGCATAGCAGTGGCCTGGTCCATCTCTTGTTGATATTGTTGCATCAATTGAGCATCGACTTGGACCTCTGGTGGAGCCAAAGCTGGAGCGGCAACAAACTCCAATTGAGGGTTACCAACCAATTTTCTGGCCAACCACAAGAATGGCTTTTCGAAGTTGTAGTTAGACTTGGCAGAGATATCGTAATACTGCAAGTTCTTCTTTCTGTGGAATGTGATAGTCTTAGCCTTGACTTTACGTTCTTTAACATCAACCTTGTTACCACAAAGGACGATTGGGATGTTCTCACAGACACGAACCAAGTCTCTATGCCAGTTTGGAACATTTTTGTAGGTAATTCTGGAGGTGACATCGAACATGATGATACCACATTGGCCGTTGATGTAGTAACCATCTCTCAAACCACCAAACTTCTCTTGACCAGCGGTATCCCAGACGTCAAACTTGATCTCACCAAAGTTAGTGAAGAAACCCAATGGATGGACCTCAACACCCAAAGTGGCAATGTACTTCTTTTCGAATTCACCAGTCAAGTGACGCTTGACGAAAGTGGTCTGTTGATTGCTGTTAGCATATAGACAATAATTTAACAAGTTGCCAAAAGGCGAACAGCGAACTAATCGCTCAACGGCAACTAGTAAAAAAAAAGTGCTTTACTTACCTTACCGGTACCACCATCACCAACGAGGACAAGCTTGAAAGTAGGAACTTCTTGTGCCATTGTTTTATGGGTTCTATATGTATTGTTGTTATTTTAAAGGGGGAAAGAAAACGTTCAAATGGAACTTCTTCGAATGTTTGCCGCCCGCGAAAATTTTTCTATGTTTTTGGTTTTTTTCAGATCAAAGAAAAAACTTGGTTGTCACAGTTACGAGCCGAATTTATGTTTGCCCGCTTTTGAGGCGATGTTACCATGGTAACCAAATTACTCATGCGAAGGATCTGTAATGACAACAGCGTAATCTGGACGGATCCTTTTTGTTTATTTTTATTTTTATGATTTCTGGACTTGTATCTTAATGACAAACTGGTGGTCTGAATGACAAAGTGGTAATGCTAAATGTCAGATGAACGTCCCGTCCCGTGCCATTCCTGACAACAGGTTAATCATTAAGAGAAGACAAAGTCATTAGACATTTGCCATCAATCAGTAAACAGTCTTTACACTCAAGATGCTACAAACAAGACAAACATCTCAGTCATTACATTTCATCAACTTATTGTATGGAGAATATTGCCAATCATCTCATCCTTGTCCTGGTCATTATGAAGCACCTTTGGCGGTGGCAATGGGAGTCCACTGAGCGTAGGCGGCGGTGGTAGTTGCTTCATCTGACCCAGTTTGTAGTGATCTACCGAGGAATTACCACCAGGTATTCCCTTATAGAGTTGATGTCTCGTGATCTCAAAGGGTATGTCATTGGTCGCCCATTGGCCAAGTTCTTTCGCCTTCTCTATTATCCTGTTAGTATCACTTGGGTTTCAGCAATGAAGCAGAGAACACTTACCTTCGTAGTAGTCACAAACCAGCTTGACATGGTTCTTACCAGTCAAGTGGTTCTTACGAACACTGGTAGCATCGTGGGTGAGATATGCTTTGGCGGTGTTAGTATACCTTCTTATAGAACAACTCAACAAACTTACAGTTGCAATAGTCGCAGTAGAATCTGACCATCTTTGTGAATCGATGACTTCAATAGCGATGACTTCAGCGAATATAACTTGAACACTTTTAAACGCTCCTAATTCATAGGCACTAATCCTCCCAGTAGCCAATGAAAATTCCCCTTTTGAGCCGGGGGCATACATCCCCGGAATTGCAACACACCCAAAGAGAAAAAACCCATCAACGCCGAACCCCCTTGGTCTTCAGAATGGAAAGAACTCACCCCAAACAATGCTCGCTAGACAACTCTTGACCCAAAGGGTCGCTGTTCGTGCTTTCTCTGCTGGTGTTGTCAGAAGAAACCTTATCCAAGACCTCTACATCAGGGAGCTCAAGGCCTTCAAGCCAACCCCATTGTCCGCTAAGGATGCTGAGAGTGCCACAAGACCATGGAAACAACCAGTTGCTCCAGCTGTTCCAACCGGTGAAGTGGATGCCGCCCAATTGAACGAGTACGAGGCTGCTGAGGTTGAAGTTACCTCTGGTTCCGCCGCCGCTGAAGAGGTTTCAGAGGAGTGGTTTGTCTTGGAGGAGCCAGAAGATAACCACCATTAAACCATCCCCATCAAAATCTAAAATGGGAGCATTGTCATGATTATGGAAGAAATAAAAAAAAGAATAAGTTTTATATGAGATGATACAAGTTAAAGGTACTTTTCATGAAAGCTGTAGTTTTATTAAAAGTTTTGTGGATTTCTTGCATCAACACCGTGCACCACCACCACCGTCACCACAACCACAACAATACTATAAAAAAACTCAGCCATGAACTGCCAAGCGATATCCTCGGAGATTCAGCGGGAAAGGCAGTCAAAGATTCCACAAGAATGGGTTATTCCATTAAGTCAATTGCCAAAGAACGTCATTGAGATACCATCAAAATATCTCTCATCTAGGGAATTGGAGATAACTACGACACCAACTGTCAACCTTCTGCGCCAGATCCACTCTGGTAGGTGGTCGTCGTACGAAGTTGTTCAGGCTTTTTGCCATAGAAGTGCTATTGCTCATCAGTTAACCAATTGTTGTAGTGAGATCCTATTTGACCGGGCGTTGCAACAAGCTAGAGATTACGATCAACATTTGAAGACAACGGGACAGTTGAGAGGGCCGTTACATGGCCTACCATTTTCTCTGAAAGATGAGTTTGATTTGAAGGGTGTGAAAACAACGTTGGCCTTGATATCTAGAGCCAACTGTCCAACATCACAAGAGACTTCACCGAATATCCAAATCTTGCTAGATGCCGGTGCGATTCCAATTACTAAGACTACAGTGCCAGTTGGTGCTTTCAACATTGAGACCTCGTCAAATTTATTTGGTTATACAGTGAATCCATACAATCGATCATTCTCATCTGGCGGGTCTTCAGGTGGTGAATCTGCATTACTCGCACTAAGAGGCTCATCTTTAGGTGTTGGTACCGATCTTGGTGGGTCTATAAGACAGCCATCTTCTCAAACAGGGCTTTATGGTATGAGGATCTCGACTGGCCGTACACCACATTATTGTCAACATTCCATGGTGCTTGGCGGTGAAAGTATCAAAGGTACAAATGGGCCAATGGCCAGTGATATTGATTCCATCGAGATGTATTGTAAAATGATGGCCGAAGAGGGGTGGAAGTACGATTTGAATGTTGTTAATAAACCATGGAAGTCAGTTCATCAGGATTCCTTCACATTTGGGTTTGTATTGCAAGCTGGCTCAGTGGAACTGGAACCACCTGTAAAGAGGGCGATCTATGACTTGAAGACCAAATTGGAGGCTAATGGGGTTCAATGTGTGGAGCTAGATGGTTCAGTTATTGAAGAGATTGCAATATTTGCAAGCTTTATGTCAAGTAATGGAAATATGAGAATCTTAGAAGAAGTTTCTAAATCTAACGAGTCCCTAAAATCGCTAGAGTCTCTTAAGACTGCAAATGACTTGCAAGTGTCTGAATTGTGGAAATTACATCACCAGAGAACAATCCTGACTAACAAATTCTGGAGAATCTGGCAAAAAGAGAGTCTTGACGGTCTTATCATGCCTGTTACTCCTCATGCTGGATTCAAGTTTGGGGAGTTCAGAGACATCTGCTATTCGCCGTTTGCTAATATAGTAGACTTCCCGAGTTGTACATTTCCTTGGTTATACTCTAATGCCTCTATTGATAGGGATGTGGTGGGCAACTACGATCGTTTCGAGAGCCATGGTGTTCCTGTAGGTTTACAAGTCCTTGGGCCACGTTTAGAAGAAGAGAAAGTAATTTCTATGGTCAGATATCTGGAAGGCTTTTCTTGATATGAATGATATGAGATAAAATAAATCCAGTTACATTTACAGTATTAATCGAAGTAATATTGCACCCTGTTCGTGAATCTCACATTTCGCTTTCCTTATCGGGGATAACACCAAAAACTATATAAGAATCGCCAATCTGTGATTGATAAACATTTCCAACGACCATTCCACCACTAGTGATGCAGACAGTCAAAGAAGGGCAGTTTTACGACACACACCTCCCATATGTGAAGCTCAGTGGCTCTCCCTACGAGATTGGATTAAAACATGGCTCATTCGCCAAAGCTCAGATCGATAGGGCGATTGAGATCTATTCCACGCTGTACCAGGAATCCAAAGGTGTATCTTGGGATAACGCAAGATCCAGAGCAAAGAAGTATTTACCGCTATTACAGAACCACCATCAAATTTTGGATGAGTTGCAAGGAATAGCAGATGGTTCAGAGCAGGACTTGTTGGATGTCTTAACATTGAACGTGCGAAGCGAGATCACGATGGTTGATATCGCTGATGGGTGTACATCTTTATCCCAGAAGGACGCACAGGGCAATGTCTACGTTGGTCAGAACTGGGATTGGATCCCAGAGGTAGACGAAACAACGATTTGGCTTGAGATTGAGCAACAGGATAAACCTAAGCTTTTATTCTTAGCGGAAGCTGGTATCATTGGAAAATATGGATTCAACTCAGAAGGCGTTGCAATCATGTTGAATGCCATTAGTGCTAACGAAGTGAGTTACGAAAGGCTGCCTATCCATTTTGTATTAAGAAAGGCACTGGAGAAAGGGAGCGTTGATGAGGTACTGAAGTATTTAAATGAAGTGCAATGTGCAAGTTGTGCAAATCTTCTTATGGGTGATCCAACAAGGTTCTGCTCTGTTGAGGTGTCTCCCAGAGGCCTTGGAATCATTGGAACTGATGAAAATGGCGTGGTGTTTCATACCAACCACTTGGTCGATCCAAAATTGCGCCAAGACTTCCCGTGCGATACACCAATTCTTAGTTCATTCACTCGATATAATCGTATGAAGCAGTTAAACAAAGGGTCTACAGGTGGATACGAAAGTTTCATGAAAAGATTGAGCGACACCGAGAACGGTAATCAATCGATCTGTAAGTATCCAGAAGTTGGAGCCATCGGGTTAAAGAAGTGTTGCACGTTGTATACAATCATCATCAACACCAACAAAAAAGAAGGTATATTCACGCTGGGGAGACCAGCCGATAATCCCAAGCAGTATAGATTATTCTTTGCCTAAATATTAATTGATGTCATTATAACCAACCTCCTGTTGTAGCAAGTTTTTATGATCAGCAGGGTTCGCAGCCGATTCATAGAGTGTTATGACCGGATCTTTCGATAATGGATTTGTGAATTTTCCACGAAGCTCAATGTAGTATATCTTTATGGATTCATCTTCATCGTCGTGTTGATCTTGGACGAATATAGTCAAGTGATGTGTCGATTGGAATTGCGATCTTGGAAGATGATGTTCGACGAATGAGTCTTCACTTGGATCATTTTCCAAAATATCATCCACCACACCTAATAAAGGATGCTCAAACATATATGTAGGTTTCTTGTCATCTACATTATCGAAGTCCAAGGTCTTATCGTTCTTGAATAACTTTATGGTCTTTGGACAATGCTCTTCACCATCTGATCTGATAGTGATGGAGTACAGTTTCACATTTCCCGTGAAAGGGATATGCAGCAGCAGCTGACAATCAGCATCCGATTCTATAAATCCACCAAGTTGGAATCTGTCATCTGAGGGTTTGAATACCTTTTGGAGCTCCTCATTTCTCTGTTGTACATTGAGGGCCCGTAGCTGAGTGAAATCAATGTACTCTCTGAGGTTTTGAACAGGACTCGTTGGAATTGGAGGTATATGACTGTGGTTATCGTCACCATGGCTGTGATTGTGCTCATGTTCACACGACATGGCGCAGCGTATCAATATAACAGTTGAACAATTGAAACAAGAAGTGGATGGGATGTGTCAACATTGCTCGGATTCGAATTCCGTTCTGGGCCACCGTGAAATTTTGATGTCGGGGATCAAAATGAGCAATGGGTGATAAAGACAACAAATAGCATAACAGGAACCTCTTCAAGAGTGGAAAACAATAGACGAAATGGTTCACACCGCCGAGTATCTCAAGCCACAAGAGACAAGCATCTCAAGTATCCTGGCAGGTGGGTATGCTCATCCATTGTCGCGTGAATGGCAACATGAGAGACAGTTGACAAAGAACATGTTCATCTATCCGCTTTTCATCAGTGACATTCCAGATGAAGATACATTGATAGACTCTCTTCCAAACCAGAGAAGAATTGGTATCAATAAGGTTATCCCATTTGTAGAGCCTTTAATCCAGAAGGGTCTTAGATCGGTTATCCTCTTTGGTGTTCCAACAAAGCCAGGCTCGAAGGATCCAGTTGGTACCTCTGCTGATGATCCAGAAGGTCCAGTCATCCTTGCTACTAGGGCCCTCAAGGCTAGATTTCCTGATTTGTTCATCATGGCAGATGTCTGCCTTTGTGAATACACTTCGCATGGTCATTGTGGTGTCTTGTATGACGATGGTACTATCAACAGAGAAGAATCTGTTAATAGAATCGGTGCTGTTGCTGTGAATTACGCAAAAGCCGGCGTTGACTGTGTCGCTCCCTCTGATATGATAGACGGTCGTGTCCGTGAGATCAAGAGAGGTCTGATCGATGCGGGACTGAGCCATAAATGCTTTGTTATGTCATATAGTGCTAAATTCAGCGGTAATTTGTATGGTCCATTCAGGGATGCTGCCTGCTCATCACCAGGTAAAGGTGATAGAAAACGTTATCAATTACCGTCTGGTGGACGCGGTCTCGCTAGAAGAGCTTTGAGAAGAGACATTGAGGAAGGTACTGATGGTATCATTGTGAAGCCTTCCACTTTTTACTTAGATGTGATGAGTGATGCCTGTGAGATCGGTAAGGATTATCCCGTGTGTGCCTATCACGTCTCTGGTGAGTTTGCTATGTTGCACGCTGCTGCTGAGAAGGGCATTTGTGACCTGAAGACCATTGCATATGAAGCCCATCAAGGGTTCTTGAGAGCGGGGGCCAGATTGATCATCAGTTACTTCACCCCTGAGTTCTTGGAGTGGCTCAACGAATGAATTTTTACGATAAGCCATTTCTTTAGATCCTGTATATAGCTATGCTAACAAAGCAGTCCTTGGCTCTTTAACCTTCCGTACGCCCTCTCCGTTAGCCTCTTCTTTAGTCTGCTGTTCTTTAATCTCAGGCAACCCTTGAACACTCGGCATATCAATCTTACCTCTATTAGCAGCATCCAGCTCCATCTGCTTCAGCTCTTCGTCGATCTCATCATCTAGGTTCATTCCAATAGTTGCATTCGCTAACGTCTCTTCAATTTCCTGTTGGTACGCAATGCTCTCATGGACATCATCCATCAACCGGTCAACATCATCAACAGTCATCTCTTTATTCAGCTTCGTGAGTATCGTATTACCATTCTGCAATCCTTTGAGGAACTCCTTCTCAATCAACTTGAATTCGATGTTTTGTAGCATGTTTTCCAAGTTGAACATCTGGTTGTTGACATCCTCGATCAACTTCTCTTGATACTTGATCTTCTTTAGAAGTAGCTTCGCACTGTCTTTATCACCTTCTCTTAGCAGAACTTTCACACGATTATATTCGCTGCGGATCAAAACGGTAGATTTTCGTTGATATCTCAACAATTTGTCCTTCTGCAGTTTCACCTGTAGGATGGCTTTATCCTGGGCGGTGACCTTAGGTGATGATGTATTGTTTCCCATGGTATCCGTCTATGCTGCCTCAGCGCTTATCCCTCGTCACCAGTTTAATTAAGGATACCAATCACCGCTTAGCATTTCCTCCTCTCTTCTTTCGAAAGTGTTCATGAGAGCATGTCCCATGTTGCACCTAACCAGACGGTCACTGCAGGACTCCCTTCGTACATTTTGTCTATGAGCCACTATATCGATTCAAAAACTAGCAGGGGAGTAATCGAAAACTGTAATACCAGATAAGAATCGAATCGGAATCTCAGCTGTCAATGAATCGTGATGGTTTTTTTTTTACAAGAGAATACAAAAGTTCAAACATTAAGCATTAAATCTATAAAAACCCATAACCCATTACACATAACATACGTCAGTTCAACAATGACCTTATGCTCGTCACCATAGAATCGCCTTTCATCGAGAGCAAAGCCTTCGTGGCACTGGCTTCATGTGTCATCGACTCGTTGATGATCTCTAATGTGTTGCTCCCCGGTATCATCTGTGGTGATGTTTCGTTCGAGACTAGGCCTTGCGAAGTGCTCGAGTTCTTTGGGAACTGGAAATCACTCTTTAGGTAATCCTGAGCAGTTTTGAGGAAATCCACTGAGGATTGTGATGAAATGGAACCAGATGGGTATAACTCAGGGGTGATGATGGGAGATGGTAAGGGTTGGAATCTCTCCAAGACAGTTGTGCCTTGTCTTATTGATTTTGGGGCCACCATGGCGCTTGATTCATTGGATTTAGTTGAACTCGCCTCGCTATTGAAAGAATCAAACAGCTGCTGGAAGTTATACTCGTTATCCAAGTTTCTATATTGATCAGTGTCGACATCAGCCTTAATAAACTCAATGTCGTCATCGAGGCCCAACTTCTTCAATTCATCATTTTGTAGCCCAATGACCTGGTGAAGATAGCGGATATAGTCCACTGTGGCTTGTAAAATAGTCAACTTATACATGCCTTCGCCATTGTTATTCGAAGTGTTTAAGTTATTGCGGCATGCTGGGATCAAGAATTTCAACGCTTCAAACTCTCTGTTCATTCTGATACGTCTCTTCTTTTCGATGATGCTATGGGCAGTTTTGTGCTCCCTACGACGCTTCTCAATCTCATTTTGCGATATAAGAGAAGATGAGGATCGTCTCCTCTTCTTCTTTGGCTTATCATCGTGGTCCTGGACTTCCGGTTCCTCAGTCTCGTTGTTCTGCATCTGTATGATGGTTGGTTTGAGATCAGGAGGTTGTGGCAGGGTCATCATATTTGATCTCTGCAATACTGCCTTCATATTCTTCTCTTCCAATTACCCAAACCAACCACCTATGAGCTCCCCAGCCTTTATAAACTTTCCGCCCTACCAAAACAACCACACGTGTAGGCCACGTGCAGCCCAGCCTGGTCACAAGAGCATAAGGGCACGCGACAGCGGCAGGTTGTTATCAGTGGTCCTGTTATGTGCAATCTATGGATATACTATTGATTACTGTTACTGACTTTCAAAGGAACACCTGTGGCTTTCTATCGTTGTTTGATCTTCGTAGTGTTCGCTGAAAGCTTGTCTTCGCCATGGAGTTAACTCCACATGTGTCTGATCATCATCAACAAATACGGTAGACGATTGCTGACATGTCAACGTGCTAAAAGGTGTCAACGTGCTACATAAGCAAAGTTACTGACAACGTGTAGTTTATGTCCTCACAGTAGCAATCTGTGGACGAGATGTTCGATTGCACCAAAAGGGCCCAGAATACTACCGGATGGGCCATGGCCCAGGCCCCATGTGGCCCTAGTGGCGAGGCGGTGTAGAGCTCTGCAGTAAGTTGAAGGGGGAGCATCAACGACATCTATCGTCTTAAGCTGTAAACAACTGCAGTATACTATAAATGCGAGTTGGATAGATTTCGGTGGCTTGATACCCTCAGGCTTGGGTGTCAACCATGCAGAGGAAGGAATTCTGTAAGCTGGGGGACCTAGGGAGCTCTCGGAGATCGAAAATGTTAAGAAAAAAAATCAAGAGAGAACACTGATACGTATATTTATTCCAATATGAATATATGTGATGAAGTAGTCACTGTGATGGTACCGCTTACAATGTCAATGCTTTATGCAGCAAGCCACTAGACCAGCAATATCGCAAAACGTGATATCAATTCAGAGAGCTCAAGAACCTTGTTCTTCTGTGGCCTTGTCGTGCACTCTCTGGTCTCTTGACTCCGTTCTGAAAAATCCGGGCGGGACACGCCTGTTTGGATGAGTCAATTTTTGTGACACATTTCTCTGCAGAAGACATGAGTAACATCTGTGTATACGTGTGGCGTGGGGGACATATAAACCGTATGAAGTGGCTTCAGCTATCTTCTCATCTCTAATTAGTGGATGCATTTCAGTACCTACTACCATACTACCTTATTGCCTTAACTTATAAATCACACCCAGATTTCTAGATGATCAAGGGACTCAAGAAAGATCATACACTTCTGTCAGAGTTGCTATTTACAAACATCTTTGTGATCCAAGAAACTTTACTGCTTCTGTATTCCAAAGATTCGTACATCCACGACAAGCTAATAGGGCAGAACATGTCTTCATTGGGGTTATTGACTTTGCACACTGATAAAGAGATCGTCGCATCGTTAAGGAAGCTTGTAACACAATTAGAGGGCTTGATCGATGAAATACCCATGGACACAGACCGGTACGCCATTTATGATACTTTACACGCCGTCGTCGAAAAATACATCAGCTTCTTAGGGAAGTGTCAAAAAGTGACTAATTTCAACTCAAGTCCTTACTCCACAGAAGATGTAATCATCATTGGATTTGATGAGTATGAACAATCTTATGATGCCCTATTGGAGCAGCTATACGAGCTTAAGTATATGGTTCAGGATTGGAATGAAATGGTTATAAAGGCCGGGATGGATGATATCTGTGCATTGGATGAGTTGGCGATGGTTGGAGTCTTCTGATGGAGAATAGTACGATAGAGAATAATAAGATAGAGTCAACGATTGATGAATAATAATACCCTTTACAATTTGACAGAAAACAATAAAACAAAGTAACAGTAAGAATATCTCTATATACAACTAAATCTTCAAATCCCTTTCAAAAGTCATTGCGTTTCAAAGAATGAAACTGTGGAACATAAATGTTTGAAGCATCAACCTTGTTCAAATCCCTCAGATAACCTTGCAAAGAAGGGTATAAGTTCACAATATTGTGCAACTTCTTGAATTGGTTTTGATCACGGCAATACCATTGGAATTGTTTCAATATCTGCGCATATAGCAAAGCACGATCATCGCTCGCAACAAAAGTGGCATCTCTCAAAGCAGCCCAATCGGCATTGGCGATGTATGTATAGCGTTCAGAATCGTTAAACATTAGCAGATCGTACCAGGCATCCAAGATCTCATTTGGTGTGACATTACTGACGGATCCCAGAGATTTTAAATAAATACGACGTGACACTTGAGTCTTATTCAAATTGTAAAGTTCATAGGCCTGGTATAATGAGTTGATGGTGGCCAGATCTCTCCAAACAGTACACTTTGAAATGATAATATTGAAGAATGGCTCATCAATTGGCTTGATATCGTTATAGGTGGAGATGATCTGTTTCAACTTTTCCAATCCAGTGGTCTGATCTTTGGCATAGTTCTCGAAAAAGATCTCGAAAAAGGTGTTGTTCAATGATGAAGAAATACCATGATGAATATTACGACCATAGAAAACAGTAGCCTTTTGCCAAACGTCAACGACTCTGTCAAAGTCGTGAGTCTCTTCCCAAATGTTCTGAATGAATTGCTTGACACTGTTGACATGGAGCGTCAGCTTATACGGCATCTCTCTGTTTATGGCCTTCTCAAAGAAAGTACTAGCGATGACAATGTCCTTGCAATCGCCAATCAAGGCCAAGTGAACGTCGACCAAAGCGGAATAAGTGGCGTTCTCCTTGTGACCACACAGTTCACTAAAGAGATCCAACGCTCTTCTATTCTCACCAGCGGCAAGACAGGTCTTCAGCATACCAGAGATCAAATGAGGATGCGTCTGGTTCAATGCTTTGGACTCCTCATACAAGTTCTCCAAATCACCAAAAGTGGAGCCGCATTGATACATAATTGGAAGCAAGACACCAACAACTTTTGGTCTGAGGAACACAGATTTCAACTGGGAATTCTCCATAGAGGTAGACCAAATAGTGATAGCCTCGTTCTCCAACTTCAACTCCTTCAACGAAGTTAACAGGTGCATGGCACCAGATTCATTCACAGAGACCAATCCCTCGAGTACATCATTGGTGATTCTTCTCAATGACTCCTTGATAAAATCGTTCATCTCAGTATGGAATGAACGAGCATCATAATCCGGTTTTTTGGCGAGTCTTGTCAGCTGGTTTCTATTGGCTCTAAGACCTGTGTGGAGTGCATACACCAACGTACTCACCATCGAGTCATGGAGGTCTGGTGTTCCTCTCAGGTCATCGTACAACAGCATGGCTCTCTTAAGGGTATCCCAAAAGAACGGCTGTGAAGATGGATCATTCAGATCGATGATATGAGAAAGACAGTCTCTCAAAGCCGTCAACTGTTTAAACCAAGGGGATGAAGAGTTCAACTGATGCTCATTATTCTTCACCTGACCTCTTCCTTTCTTCTTATTTACTGATTTCTGCAACGATGCGACATTCTTAATGGTATTGGTGAAGCTGAGGGCCGAACCATCTGTAGACTTTGTCTGTGACGGTGTACGTTCAATCGCCACTGAGTTGAATCTGATAGAGTGGTTGATGGAGTTTCTAGCAGTAGAAACCACCTGGTTTGTGATTCTTGTCTTGAGCACTTGTTGTTGTGTGAGTCTGAACATCTTGTTTGTGCTATTTATTATCTGTCTAAACTTCTATCGACAGCCAATGGTAGTTGCAAACTTGGTGGCAAAATACTCCTTCTTTATACCGGTTAGTGGTTGATCTTCTAAACGACGGATGTATGTATCCTGTTGGGTTTTGTGGAATATGTAGTGGATATGCTCAGCAGGGGGGAGGAAGCTCACTGAAAAGTAACCGCGTGGCGTGTGAAAATCAAACGAAAGAGCTTTAAACGAAGCCGCTCTGTGGTGCCTTTGTTTGTTTGTTTTTTTTTGTTTTGTTTTTTGCCTGCCGTGGTGGGTTTTTTTTTTTTTTTTTTCTTGCCGACGGCCAGCTCCTTTTTTTTTTTTTTTTTTCC
>PPLH03000044.1:0-69121 GCA_003706445.3 Williopsis mrakii
ATTAAAGACATCGTTGGTACATTCTTCTTTTTTTTTTTTTTTTTTGCTCAGATTGTCATGCGTGGTGCGGCGCCCCCCCTAGTGGAGGGCGATGATCCTGGAAGACAGGACTTATGATGCAAAGAAAAAAAAAGATATATGCCCACAGTAATATTCTAACGCTGGCGCATTATTATCATGATTCACTTGTGTAGTCATTTCCTGGTAATTGTGTGCTATGTAGATATGGCCATCACTATCCAGCGCATCGTGTGTTCCCCAACTCTCAGCCGACGATGTCTCAAGTAGCCACACAACCAAGACTTGAGCACGACTAAGGAGTGTGCAAAAGAGAGTTTTTTGTTGTTCTTGTCGCAATAGTGTGGATATTTCATCTCATGGTTGCACAGCATATCCACAACGGTCGTATGGACTGTAGAATAACCCTAGTTTAGGATCACAGCTTTAAAGGAGCCGACGGCTTCAATTTGTACGGCGTACGGCAAGCGAAGGGCACATTATATTTGGTAGAAAGAGAGAAGTGATCTATAGCCACTCTATCGGAGGGGCACCTCTGGCTTTCCTGATTAGGATACCCTTGGTACTACACGGGTGTTTCTTGGATCAACATTAAATTGTCTGCTTCTGAACATGCCTCTTCATGGAATAGCTCGTTTTATCCCGTGACACCTCAAACCGTTTGTGTCAAATCTGATGTGCACCCCTAATGCCTCACGTTTGACGGTTGAAATTTTTTCAAGCGGCATCAAAAGAAAGTATAAAACTGCACAAACTGTGGCTCTTCTTATGAGAAAAGCTTCAGCGTCGTCTCCAGCAGTCTATAAAGACTCTTTCGTTGGCTGTAGTTTCCTTGTGTAGATCCCTCCCCATGCCATATCCCTATTATCTCTTTGTTAGAAATGAGTTCCTCCAAAGAGTCTATCAAAGATACTCCTAGTATCGATATTGAAGATGTCTTCATCACAAAGGAAGAAGACAAAGGGTATAAAGATCTAGGGTATATCAGTGCCACTGCGCTGATTGTGAATAGAATTATCGGTACCGGTATCTTTGCCACGCCTTCCACCATTGTGCTTCTGCTGAACGGGTCCATTGGCCTTGCCCTGATTCTTTGGGTCGTTGGTGCATTAATTGCACTTAGTGGACTCTACGTCTACATGGAATTTGGATCTGCGATCCCTAGAAACGGTGGTGAGAAGAACTATTTGGAATACGTCTATCAAAAGCCAAGATTCTTGGTCACTGCAATGTATGCCTCATACATCTTCTTCCTCGGTTGGGCTGCTGGTAACTCCATTATCTTTGGTCAGTACATCCTGATTGCAGCTGATGTCGAACCTACAAGATGGAGTGAAAGAGGTGTTGGTATTGCCGCCATTTCATTCGCCTTCTTGGTGAATGGGTTACATATTAAGACTGGTGCCTATTTACAGAACATTTTGGGTCTTTTCAAGATTGGTGTTGTTCTGTTTATCGTCGTCACCGGATGGGTTGCCCTTGGAGGTTGGAAGAAGACAGATAACTTTCACGATTCCTTTGCTGGTACTTCAGGCGCCACTGCCTTTGGTGTCGTGAATGCTCTTTATAACATCATCTGGAGTTTTGTCGGGTACTCCAATGCCAACTATGCCCTTGGTGAAGTTAAGAACCCTGTAAAGACTTTGAAGTTCGCTGCCCCAATTGCCCTTGTTTGCTTGGCCATAATCTATTTCTTCGTCAATGTTGCCTATTTCGCCATTGTTCCTAAAGAGACGCTGATGACAAGTTCTACCATCTTGGCTGCCGATTTCTTCGAGATTGCGTTTGGTCCAACCGCTAAGAGAGCTTCAAGTGTGTTTATCGCATTAAGTGCGCTTGGTAATGTCCTTTCTGTTATCTTTTCCCAAGGAAGAATTATACAGGCATTGGGCCGTGAAGGTGTGCTGCCATTCCCTAAGTTCTTTGCCACTTCGAGGCCATTTAACACTCCATTTATTGGCTTGTTGCAACATTGGATTGTGTGTATTGTGACCATTGTCGCTCCACCACCAGGAGATGCCTACAACTTCATCATGAATCTGATTTCTTACCCTTTGAACGTTGTCAACTTAGTTGTCGGTTTGGGCTTGCTGTATTTGAACATACAGACGCGCAGAGGTAAATTGGAATGGAAGGCACCAATTAGATCACCTTTACCGGTGACTTTGTTCTTCATCTTGGCCTCGTTATATTTGATTGTGGCACCATATATTCCACCAACCGAAGCAGAGAAGGGTATGGTTTACAACGATATCCCATACTACGTTCACTGTGTTGCTACATGGGCCATTTTCGGTATTGGCGCCCTGTACTGGTTAGTCTGGGCACGTATCCTACCGTGGAAGGGAGGTTACAGATTGGACGTGACAGAGGTTATTGGGGAGGATGGTTTCTGGAGAAAAGAAATCATCAAGGTTTATGATTGAATGTTGTTGTTCTTTTTCCTGTTGTTTTCTTTGGCGGTTCTTTTTTGATTGCAAGCTTTCTGATAATTTATGCTGATTTTGTAGACGTCAAGATCAAGATCAAGATCAAGATTAAGATCGAGATCGACATCAAGAGAGAGGGAGAGGCTCTCGGGGCGATGATGTACCGTGGCATCCGTCTCGGATCGACAATCGCAATTTAATCGTACAAAAGTATAGTAGCACTCCAGCCCCTCCAGCCATTCTGTCTTACCCTACCTGGTCTAGTCAGTTGTGATAGTCGGAGACCCACACCGAGACGGACCGCGACACACAGAGAGAGAGAGAGAGACAGAGACGGACTCCTTGTTTGAGCCCCACATCTCGGAACTCCGTGCGCAGATTTTGTGTCGTTCCCCTTTGAAATGACAGCTAGGGCAGGAAGGACCCCAGAAGGAATGGCGCTTAACTATGTGGTGCAGCCTTAAAAACCAACAGTGATCTGTGATTTGTATTCTTGTTGAAACTTGATGATACATTTGTGGAGTATATGGGCTGAAGGGAAGAGGACGGGAGGAAGGAGTGTGTATATGTAGTGGGAGAGGGGTGTATGCGTGTGTTGGGTTGTGCTCTCGAGAGAGACATGGCCAGTGCTCTGTATACCATTCATCTATTATCTACATACCAACACCAATCTACACACAGCAGTACGACATTACACTGCCAGTGCGTGCACGTGACACACACAGCCAGTTTAGTTTCTCTCTCGGTGTCGCTCGCGTTTCGCTCGCTACGCGCTGGTGGGGAAAAGTTCTCCCGCTGCCTCTCTCTCCTTTTGTCGTGGTGTTCCCTTTTTTGGTAGTTAATGATCACCCAGGCGGAGACGTCCGCAGAGGAACTTGGGGGGAAGGTATAAAGCACAACAATTTCTCTGTTCTTCCTTTCTCCCTTTCTCCCATTTCTCGCCACCCTCTCAGAAATCGAGTATTAAAGGAATCAGGAAATCCTTGGAGAGAAGAACATCTGCTAGCAATGTTCAAGACAACTATAAGAAAGATGGCGCACACCACCATCACCAGCGCAGTGAGAAACCACTCGCACCTACCACTCTCCGCTACTATCAAATTGCCTAATGGGCTTTCGTATGAACAACCAACTGGGTTGTTCATCAATAATGAGTTCGTACCTTCCCGTCAGGCTAAGACCTTTGAGGTGGTGAACCCTTCCACCGAGGAGGAAGTGTGCCATGTGTACGAGGGTCGTGAGGACGATGTCGAGATCGCTGTTGACGCTGCCGAAAAGGCCTTTAAGTCCGGTGTTTGGTCGAAAGTGCATCCACAGGTGAGAATGAGAGCCATCAACAAGCTCGCTGACTTGATGGAGCAAGATGCTGAGATCTTGGCGTCCATCGAGTCCTTGGATAATGGTAAGGCTATCCAGAGTGCTCGTGGCGATGTCGCGTTATCCATTGCCTATCTTAGATCTGTCGCTGGGTGGGCCGATAAGGTGGATGGTCGTGTTATTGAGACCGACCCTGAACACTTCACCTATACTAAGCGTGAGCCAATTGGTGTCGTTGGCCAGATCATCCCATGGAACTTCCCATTGTTGATGTGGGCTTGGAAGGTTGGTCCTGCCTTGGCCACCGGTAACACAATCGTCCTCAAGACAGCTGAGTCTACTCCATTGTCCGCTTTGTACGTTTCCAAGTACGTCAAGGAGGCTGGTATTCCAGCCGGTGTCTTGAACATTGTCTCTGGTTTCGGTAAGATTGTCGGTGAGGCTATAGCTTCTCATCAGAGAATCAAGAAGGTTGCTTTCACAGGTTCCACCGCCACTGGCCGCCACATCATGAGAGCTGCCGCTTCTTCTAACTTGAAGAAGGTCACTCTTGAGCTCGGTGGTAAGTCTCCAAACATTGTCTTTGACGATGCTGATATCGAAAAGACCGTCCAGAACTTGCTTGTTGGTATCTTCTTTAACTCTGGTGAAGTTTGCTGCGCTGGTTCTAGATTGTACGTCCAAGAGGGCATCTATGAGAAATTGCTCGAAGCTTTCAAAACTGCCGCTGAGGCTGTGAAGGTTGGCGATCCATTCGACGAAGCCACTTTCCAAGGTGCTCAGACTTCCCAAATGCAAATTGATAAGATCTTGTCCTACGTGAAGTTGGGTCAAGAGGAAGGCGCTCGTGTCATCACCGGTGGTGAAAGATTGGGCGACAAGGGCTACTTTGTCAAACCAACTATTTTTGCCGACGTCGAGGAGAACTTCAAGATTGTTAAGGAGGAAATCTTCGGTCCAGTCGTCACCATTACCAAATTCAAGACCATTGACGAAATCATCGAGAAGGCAAATGATACCTCTTACGGTTTGGCTGCTGGTATCCACACCACCTCTTTGTCCACCGCTATAGAGGTTTCTAACAGATTGGAGGCTGGTACCGTCTGGGTGAACACTTATAACGATTTCGACCCTCAGACTCCATTCGGTGGTTTCAAGGAATCTGGTATCGGAAGAGAAATGGGTACTGAGGCTTTGGATAACTACACTCAAGTCAAGGCTGTCAGAATGAAGTTCTAGTGTGTTAGAGCCTAGCAGTTTCTAAAAGGGGTTTGATATCCTTCAATTTATGTGAAATTGAAACGTTGATTCTTGCTTCTGATTCTTAGCTTGCCATCTATCCCACATCTGTAGGTAGGCAGGACCCCCCACAAACGCCGCCTCGTAGTTCCTCAAAAAGATGTGTAGTGTGCTTGTGGATGTTTGGGCTATGATCAGTGGACGCTGGTGTGGTAGCCGACTGGAGGTTCTCATACAACACTGTATCAGTTGGCTACCTCTTTATCGCTTAGGTCTTGAGGAATTAGAACACTTTTTGGTTCTCCATCTTCGTTTTAGCCATTCCGTCAAGTTTGAAGTTGCCAATGAGATAGGTGGATCATCACTTAGCCTGAGCGGTACAAAGCTCAATTTCATTGAAAAAATATTCAGAAGGTCCAGTAATGAACTTTGAGAGGCAGCAATTGCTGTCATGGTGCTTGCAGGTTTAGCTATCACTCGTAATGCGGATTGCAAAAGTTGATAACCTGAATACCACGAGAAAGATAAGCATATTAATCAGCACTACGACCTTGAAACTTGAAACTCATCACTTCAGACTTTCCATTCACTAGTGTCAACACGTTTTTTTGAGTTGTTGTATTCGATATTCAGATTCAACGCGGACCTTCCCCAATCTCGGAGAGGCTTTCTTTTCAGCTCATTGGGAAAGAAATACAGACAATTAGATGAACAGATAACGAGGAGGGAAGATAGAAGCCTACAGGTGAATTAATGACACAACGTGTTTATTCAGCATATGAGCTGATCAAGCAGTAGCGTTAAACTCGCCTTCTTCCAACTTTGTCAACTTCAATGGCTTGCCTGTGACTCTAAAATAGATATCCTTCACATCTTCGGTCACTGATTCGAAATGAGAAGAGGCATCATAGGACTTAGAGATGAAGATACCATCTTTCGAACCATCCTCCAGTGGCTCAAACAACTCCGACAGACCCATGAATGTATGCTCAAAAGATTTCAGACCCAAGAGTTTGAAAGCAGATTCTAATTGTATATGTGGTGGTTTATCGCCTTCAATAATAGAAGAGACAATTGCGATGTTTTTCCCCTGTGGGGCAACTTTATGTTCTGAACCAATGAGGGCAACATAGATATCATTCTTACGCCCTGTTTCTTTGCCCGTAAAGATGATCTGCCCAGAAGATTCACCATTCCTCAAAGGTAATTGGTCCACAATAGAGATAGTTCTGATCACCTTTTCACCCTTCTGAACCTTCCCAGGGAAATAAGTCGGATCGGCAATAACGATTGGAGCCTTTGCCACATGTTCTTCACCATCAATCTCCACTTTGACACCTGAAAATCTACCATCTTCGTACAACACCTCTTTTACAGGGGTGCCCAACATGAAAGTACCACCATATATGGCACTCAAACGACTGAAACCTTGAGGTAATTCACCCAATCCGTACAATGGATACAAATATGGCGACTTACCATAACGTGCCACAGACTGGCAATAGAGGATTACTCTCTCCACTGCTTCACGAGCAGGTTGCTGCAAATACTCATCGTTATCGTAGAGCGCCATCGCATGGCCGATAAAATTCTTAGTACCTTCTTCTAAACCAAACTTGTTATAGACAGTATCGGTGGTATCGGTGTCCAAGTTGAGACCCTTATGCGTGGAAGGTTCATCTTCTTTGTAATTAGCAACCCATTGCAAAAAATTCTTCAAGCGTCTCTTCTCAAACAATCCAATGAGACCACTTGAAATGGCTTCATATTCGGTGGCTGGGACTTTTGAAGGTTTGCCGTATCTGAACACAAAAGAACCATCAATCTGCTTGAATTCGACATAACGAGTGACATTTGTATGGACTAAGATGTTTGTCAATTCACCATTTGCCATCAGGAACTTTGGGATCAAATCAACACAGTAGTCACGAGAACGACCCAACGAAGAATCCGGTTCCTTACCCGGCTTAAACTTGTCGTATAGTTGTTGCAAGTTGAGAGACGCAGACTCACCACCATAATAGTCCTGACGATCAATGTGAAGGATCTTCTTACCCTCCACAGAGAGCAATCCCGAGAGAACGCATTCTGTGAGACCTTTGCAGTTGTTAGTAGGAGATCACGGACCCTTATCACATCATCAAAACGTACCTGTTCCTGTGGAATTTCTGTTAGTCTTCCTTGGCACTCATATCTCACATATCCCGTGAGTACTCACCTAGCACAATTACATCGTAGTCCTCGTCCATTGTTATCGTTCCGTGTCCGTCAGCTGTAGTGTATTAAGCACTTAGTAGGGGCGTAAGAGCCCGTTGTTTTGTTGTGTGCCGTCGTTCAGATTGCTGGGGGGAACACAGAGAGTTCCGACTTCCGGACAAATTCCGAGGACATAATGACTAATGCATTATGTCACCGCTTATTTTTCTTCCGAGGTCTGATCCTCGGAAATTCCTTTTTCGAATAACTACCAATCAATGACGTAATATGCAGTAGGAGAAACTACCGTGTAGATGTGTACCTTTGAAGAGTTTCAAAGCTTTGGCAACATTCCGTCCTTCTGAAGTACTCTCGTATAGGAACAGGGCTTATCTAGATTCTGAATTACAGTTATAGAGCTTCTACAAAGAGGATAACACAACACTCTGATAAAGATATACGGACAGAGATAAGAGCAAGCTAACTTCATCATGGCTGACGAGTACCAGGAACTCACGGTGAAAGATTCCTTCCTTGTGGGAAAGCCGCTGTTATACTTCACAACATGTTTTGTTTCGATGGGTGTGCTCTTATTCGGTTTTGAACAAGGTGTCATGTCGGGATTGTTGACTAATGAAGACTTCAAGGACTATTTCAATGATCCATCAAGTGCTGCAATCGGTACTATGGTTGCCATATTGGAAATTGGCGCGTTGATATCCTCTTTACTTTCCGGTAAAATCAGTGAGAAAATTGGAAGAAGGCGCTCCATAAGATATGGTTCTTTGATCTTTGCTGTGGGAGGTGCCCTGCAGGCTTTGACACCAAATTTCACTCTCCTTACAATAGCGAGATTTATCTCAGGTCTCGGTGTTGGATTATTGACTACCGTGGTGCCAGTTTATCAGAGTGAAATCAGCCCAAGTGAACATCGTGGGAGGTTGGCTTGTGTCGAGTTCACTGGTAATATTGTTGGATATGCCTCCTCGGTATGGGCTGATTACTTTTGTTCTTTCATAGATGGTAACATGGCTTGGAGATTACCATTATCTATACAGTGCTGGATCGCTCTGGCCTTATTTCTTGGTTCTTACGTGATAGTTGAGTCCCCGAGATGGTTACTGAATCATGATCATGATGCTGAAGGAATTGTCGTGATTGCAGATTTGACCACAGCAGGGAATGTTCAAGATGAACGTGCTCGCAATGAATACAGAGAGATTAAAGAAGCTGTGCTAATGCATAGATTAGAAGGTGAGAGCTCTTATAGATACATGTTCAAGCGTTATAAGAGACGGGTACTAATTGCAATGTCATCACAGGCGTTTGCTCAACTGAACGGTATCAACGTCATCTCTTACTATGCTCCATTGGTTTTCGAACAAGCTGGCTGGAAGGGTCGTGATGCCCTGTTGATGACAGGCTTCAACTCCATAGTTTATGTACTAAGTACACTGCCTCCGTGGATCTTGGTGGACAAATGGGGGAGAAGACCTATCTTGTTAAGTGGAGCAATCATCATGGGTATCGCCTTGACATTCATCTCGTACTCTATGTACGTCAACACCGAGAGAACAAGACATCTTGTTGTCATATTGGTTATCATCTTCAATGCAGGTTTTGGCTATTCATTTGGACCTATTCCATGGTTATATCCACCAGAGATTGCACCACTGAGCATCCGGTCCAAGGTTGCGAGTCTGTCTACTGCTTCAAATTGGGCTTTCAATTGGCTTGTTGGTGAAATGACACCTATATTACAAGAACTGATCACATGGAGATTATATCTGATCCATTCTACATCATGTTTTATCTCCTTCTTTGTCGTTTATTTGTTCTATCCAGAGACAGCAGGTGTGAGTCTAGAAGATATGGATTCTATCTTTGACGATAAGTCGTCAACTTACTCATCACATGGCTCAACCTTTCAACCCGTTGATACTGAGGCTCAAAACTTCGACAGACAGCTCTCTGGTGCAGCATTGGCGAGACAGCAGGCTCTATTACAGCCTGCTCAGAGTTATGCGTCACAACCCCCACTAGTTGGTGGACATGGTAACTCCGTTGGATCCCTCTCAAGACAGAAATCAGAGTCTTCTTTCCGTGCACAGCTGAATGCATTCCAACAGGGGAAACAATCGTCACAGTTTAGTGTGGAACCTCCTGGTATTGAAGAGATAGTTAGATTCAAGAATAGCGATCAAAACTCTATAAGCTCCTCGTTGAGACGTGGCAGTGCCACAGTGAGTAACATTATGGGTAAAGTCTTAAATAAGAAAAGGGCAACCGAAGATGAAGAAGCATTGACGACGAGTGATCAGGAATCAGTCGCCTCTACGCATAATTGAGTCAAGATATCAGCATTCCCTTTTTTATTATTATTTCCTTTATCGTGGGTTCGGCAGTCTTCTGTAGCATTTAACAAACTTATCTCCTTTGTTTCTTGCAACCTTTTTGCCTTCCTCTGTAGCTTCTCTCATGATCTTGACACACTTGTCCTGAGCTTCCCATTCTTCACCACATCTTTCAAACAATGGATGTTCGTCCAAGTGTTTTACCATCCATTCGTGCAGATCTAAGACATCCGTGATTGTGTAGATGATACCACCTTCTTTTAAGACAAATGCATATTCTGACAGCAATGTGTTCGTAATGATTCTAGCCTTGTGCTTTCTTTGCTTGAAATGAGGATCTGGGAAACAGAAGAACATCTTCTCCAATTGTGATTGATGGAAGAAGTTTGGTAAAAACTTCATGGCGTTGCCTCTAAGGACATTGATATTCTGATAGCCTTGAGTCTCAATGCTCTGTTGTCTAAGAGCAATGATACGATCTTCCACATAATGCGTCACCTGAACACGGATCTCCATTCCAAGGATCAGCTTATCTGGGAATTCTGGAGAAAGATCAACCATAAGACCACCAAACCCACAGCCGATATCTGCGATCTCCACTCGTTTTGCCATCTTACCAGTGGCTTCGTCAACGTAGTGTGGGTAAAGCTTGCTCCAGTCCATATCATCCGGTGATTTTGGGTATTCTAATTGATGGTCACTGAAGGGGTTTGAGTGTGCCCTTTGTCTGTAGAATCTCTTTCTTGGTAGTTCGACATCTGCTGTTGGTTCTTCTATTCTGACATGTTTGAGGTTCTTTCTTGTGTTCTCTTGCTTTTCTCTATAAGCTTGACGTTTGGCGTAGGCCTGACTCTGCAGCTTCTGTAATTCGTTCTTGTTAATATTCTCAGACATCGTATTGATCCCAGAACTTCTATGCATTTACTTTGACGGTCTAATAATACTGAAAAATTTCTTCGAGGATCTGCCCTCATCGCGCGTGTCAATAAGGCTAGATACTCCGAGGACTTAGTTGTCGGATTTTACTTGATTGGGATGAGTGCTCCAACAGATAACGCGATTCTTTATCTCTCTTAAACCTTTAAAGTAACCAATGACCGCTTCTGACATCTTTACCGAATTCATAATTTTCTTGCAGGATTCGAACCTGACATATTCTCCATGCCTCAATTGAGACGCCGAGATAATTTTTTTTGCTGTATGACCGTTTTTTGACGCCCTGTCTGCTTGTATTGTTTTGGTCTTAGGCCCTTCATCATGCTAGCAATGAATATATTGTTGGACAAAACTAAACCCATGTGAAGGTACAATCAATCAATCAAACTTCGTGATATCTTTAGTAATGACCAAATAACCCCCACCATGACCGCCCTTGCTGACCAGTTTGACACTTTCCGCCGAACGCGCAGCGCATGCAGCTTATCGTGTGCCCAGCCAATAAAAAGACACGAACAGGGCACCGGCGAGAGATGGGGCATCACTCGACAGGCATATACTTGTTACCAATTAGTCAAAACATCGGAGCGATTGTTCGTGATGCAGGGTCAACATTCAAAGTTTTGCGGACACGCCACTATCATTATCAAATAGCCGCATGCATCTACTGACTAACGTTTCGGCAGTTTGGCTATCTGGTTATCTGATGGAGGCATAGATAGATTGTTGAAAAACTTTTTCAAACATAAATTATAAAAGAGTAATATACTCTCTTCGCTAGGGTATGATAGCTCTGAGGTATCACTGCAACTAACAAATAAGACAATATGGTGCTTGAAGGTTCTCCTCTCCCTCAAGGTGCAGGCTACGGTATGGTCTGTGGCCTTGGGGCGGTGTTCTCATTAGGTATGATCTCCATCACTGCTATGCTTAAACGTTACCAAAAGGAGATCATGACTGCTGAAGAGTTTGCTACTGCTGGCCGTTCCGTTAAGACCTCATTGATCGCTGCTGCGGTTGTGTCCTCTTGGACTTGGGCCGCTACTCTCTTAACTTCTACTACACAGGCGTATCTTCACGGTGTCTCTGGTGGCTACTGGTATGGTGCTGGTGCTTGTGTCCAAGTCATCCTGTTCGCGACATTGGCTATCAAAGCCAAGCAGATTGCCCCTGAAGCTCACACTTTCTTGGAAATCATCAAAGCCCGTTATGGAAGAGTTGGGCATGGTGTATATTTGTACTATGCCCTCGCCACAAACATCCTTGTTACTGCGATGTTGTTGACTGGTGCCTCTGCCACTGTCTCTTTTCTTACAGGCATGAACACCATCGCTGCCATCTTCCTCTTGCCGCTAGGTATTGTTGCATACATCCTCTACGGTGGTATCAAGTCCGTGTTCCTTACAGATTATATCCATACTGTGGTTATCATTGTGATTCTCTTACTTTTCGCCTTTGAAGTCTATGCTGTAAATCCATTGCTCGGATCTCCTGCCATCGTTTGGGAGAAATTGACAGCTTTGGCTCAGACTGAGCCTGTCTCTGGTAATCAGGATGGGTCGTATCTGACATTTAAATCTCATAACGGTGGTCTCTTCCTCATCATCAATCTCTGTGGTAACTTCGCCGCTGTTTTCATGGATAACGGTTATTGGCAGAAGGCCATATCTGCCTCTCCTGCTTCAGCTTTGCCAGGTTATGTTCTTGGTGGCCTTGGCTGGATTGCCATTCCAGTGGTTGTATCCACCACCATGGGTCTGGCATGTAGAGCCTTGGAATCATCACCATCTTTCCCTTACTACCCTGGTTTAACTACTGCGCAAGTTGATGCGGGTCTGGTGTTGCCAGCAACTGCTTACACCCTTTTGGGTAAAGGTGGTGCTGTTGCCTCTTTGTTACTGGTCTTTATGGCTTTCACGTCTGCAATGTCTGCTGAAGTCATTTCCGTGTCATCTATTTTCACCTATGATATCTACAGATCCTACATGAACCCAAAAGCTTCTGGTAAGCAACTGATGTGGGCTAACTATATCTCTGTTTGTGGTTTCACTCTCTGTATGATTGGATTTGGTATTGGCCTCCATTATTCCGATGTATCATTGGGTTTTCTCTATAACTTCATGGGAGTTATCATTGCTTCTTCTGTTATCCCTGCAACGTTGACCTTGTTCTGGTCTAAACAGACTCTCTTGGCTGCTGCAGTGTCTCCAATCATCGGTTCCGTTGTGGCACTCATTGGTTGGATTGCCGCTGCAAAGGGACTCTATGGCTCTGTTACATATGATAACTTGTTCATGGACAACGTGATGCTTACAGGTAATCTTTTGGCTTTGCTTGTCCCAGGTATCTTCAGTCCGTTGCTCACATTTGTTTTCCCGGGTGAGCCATTTGATTTCAACCTCCTGAGAAAGAGTATCCATAGAGTAGATGAGACCAAAGAGATTATGGAAGCTGAAGGCGAATTGCCATTGGGAGATGATGAGAAAAACTTGGCTCCAGTGACATCTGTCGCCACAATTGGAAAGAGGTTGGCTGAAAGTGAGAAGGAAAGACTCTTGATGGAAGAAACTGCACATTTGGCTAAGGCTTCTAAATATGCGGGTTATCTGACAATATTTCTCTTTTTGGCTTTGATTATTGTTTGGCCAATGCCAATGTATGGAAGCGGCTATATCTTCTCAAAGAAGTTCTTCACTGGCTGGATCGTTGTCTGGATTATTTGGCTCTTTTTCACATCTTTCCTAGTATGTCTTTTCCCGCTGTGGCAAGGTAGACATGGTATCTATACTACGCTTAGAGGTATATATTGGGATCTCACAGGACAGACATACAAGCTCAGAGCCTGGCAAGCTGAGCATCCGGAGGAGTTGCATGTTGTCCAGAGCCAAATTAGTGCCGCTATTCGTGACCAAGATCGGGAAGATATCATTGGCAACATTGATGATGAGCTCGACAGTCAGAATGATTTGAAATTACATTAGATATTGAATTTTATCCCCTTTTGTATTGAATTTTTATGCCCTTTTGTACTGAATCTCAAGTTTTTTTTATGTATATCGATCAACTCCATCGAAGATGATGAGAATTTTTCAAGTTTGTAATGAGATTACAACGATCCTGGATGACAGAATTCTCTGTCTTTTTAATATATATTCGTCGCCTCAATTGGAGATTCAAGATTCTAATTTCTCAGTCATGCTAAGCAGCTAAATTCAACTGAAAACCGTTAAAACTTAAAGGCTAAATACCAATATTCTCCCTTAAAAAAGTAATAAAATGACATCATGTTTGTTTCTTCTACTTTTTTTATCCCAAGTATCCGTTGTATCAGAAAAAACCTGTACACCACAATCCCTTCTGATTGGGATGATTGCTCGCCGCGGGGCCCCTCAAACTTAAGGACAAACTTAATGGGGATAAACACGGCAATAACCAGCTGTACCACTAAGTAGGAGGGTAAAAATGCCTGAATCAGGACCACAGAAAGGACCAGATAGGGCGCTATCTCCCGTGAGGATCGCACGGACACTTACTATTGAGCCGCTACGGAGGACACTTTCACCGATTGCCTCCGCAAGTGCCACCGTGAAGGGAACAACTCAAGATGCTTTGAGTAAGTCATTATACTTGGTGAAGAGACGTACACGCAAGGAGAGTGATGCTAGTGCTGATGATGACTTTGCCAAACCAGCCTATATGGCGAAGAGCTTTGTGTCAATGTTGACGACAGCTTCCATGTACAACGGCAATGTGTCAGATTTGGCAAACGAAGAGGTGTTTGATATGAATGTCGAAGAGGACGAAAGTGACGAAGGAGATGAAACGTTGGAACATGACTCTAATGATAACTCGATTAATGACACTTTGAAAAAATCAATGCTCCATGAGAGACCAGGATCTGTATTTGAACTCTCCATTGTCGAGAAGCTGAATTCGAAGGGATCTACACAGGATCTGCGTACTAGGGCTAGAAACCTTTCGGAGAAGCTTCGAGGCACTTTTGGAATCCAAGACGATGATATATTCCTTGCAGAATACTCCTGCTGGTTGCTTAAGGATGTGCTACTTCAAGGGCATATCTACCTTACACAATCGCATCTTTTATTTCTTGCTTTCTTACCAAAGTATGATAAAGACAAAAATACATTGACTGGTAGTTTAGCAATGGAGACACTACCCCCTCGCATGAGTCGATATTGGGCAGTCTTGAAGAATCATACACTCTCATTATACAACAAATCTACAGACTTATATTTTCCAGTGTTGACAATTGACTTGAGATATGCAGTGCGTGCTGAAGTGCTTCACGACTCTTCGAAGAATAACTGGTTCCGTATCCTGACAGAGAAGAGAAACTACAGATTTCAGGCAGACTCTTCTCATATCGCTAGATCATGGGTTGGGATGTTGAAGAAACACATTTTCACTATTAGAAATAAGGGAGACTGTGTAACAGTCAAAATTCCACTTGAAAACGTCATTGACGCAAGAGAGACTGAGATCATTGACTCTGCAGAAACGATAAGGGTTAAAGTCTTAGAGGGCAATGGTTCGTTCGCATACGATGACTACATCTTTACCTTTTTCACATCCGGACCTGATGCGTTTAGATCAATCACTGAAGCAATTGATAACTTGAAAGAGTCGGAGGAAATTTCATCGATGGGAATCTTATCAGATAGTACAGCAAGACTCAAAGTTATCGAAGAAACCAGAAGGTCAGTAAATCCTCTTCGGTTTTTTAGATCAAAGATTGGTCCATCTTGTCCATTGTCACCGGTATCTCCAATATTTTCAGAGGCTGCTCAATTGCCAGAATTGCCGCCTCAGGAACCGGTCGTTGAGCAATATCTCACAAGAGAGGACGATGTCGAAGTAATTCCTGATGATATCAGTGATGACTCCCCAGATGAGATCAACACGGGAGATGTGATGGAGGAACTACCTTCAGATTATTCAGGGATAGATCCATTGAGCATCAAGAATAAATCAACCGCAAAGTCCACTCTTAGTAAATGGACACCAAAGATCATCAAGTCTGCTTCATCTATGTGGATCTCAAACCCTGTTCACTATTCTGAAAAAAATTCGTTAGAGTGGGGCTCTGAGGATGAGTATTTGGCAACTGAGGAGGAAAGAGTAATCATGACAAAGAGATTTCAATCTCATTTCTCTCTTTCAGAATCAGATATGCTCATTGCTACTTATTATGCTTATCTTCACAGAAATATACCAATGTATGGTAAAGTATACTTGGGTGAGAAGGAAATTTGCTTCAGATCGCTGGTTCCTGGATTCCATACCAAGATGATTTTGCCTTATAAGGACATTGAGAACTGCTACAAGGAGAAAGGGTTTAAATTTGGTTATCACGGCCTTGTTATTGTGATCCACGGTCACGAGGAGTTATTCCTGGAGTTCAGCTCTAGCGCTGCTCGGGATGATTGTGAATACCTTTTGTTGAAACAATTGGAAATTATGTCAAGCGCAAGCTCAGCACAAGGATCTGATAATCAGATGACTACTAGTCAAAATCTGGAGGCTGCGAAAATTAAGTTCTTTGAAGATAAAATCCATTCTGAAGCTGGGGTTGAAGTTCCAATCATCATTGAAGATCATCCCATTTTGAAAACTAACATAAAGCCCGGTAAATCTTACAAATTTACTTTGATGACCATTGGATCAAGGGGTGATGTTCAGCCTTACATTGCATTGGGATTGGGATTGAAGGCCGATGGGCACGAGGTTAAGATTGCTACTCACAAGGAGTTTGGTGATTGGATCACGGGCCATGGTCTAGGATTTAGTGAGATTGCAGGAAACCCTACAGAATTAATGGCCTTGATGGTCAGTCATGGTTCGATGAATGTTGGACTTGTAAGGGAAGCTTCAGGGAAATTCCGTGGATGGATCTCTGAGCTTTTGGAGACCAGTTGGAAGGCTTGTCAAGGAACTGAGATCTTGATCGAATCGCCATCTACAATGGCTGGTATTCATATTGCCGAAGCATTGGGAATTCCTTACTTCAGAGCATTCACGATGCCATGGACAAGGACAAGAGCTTACCCTCATGCATTCATCGTCCCTGATGAGAAGAAGGGTGGCAGTTATAACTACTTGACTCACGTGCTCTTTGAGAACGTGTTTTGGAGAGGAATCAGTGGACAGGTGAACAAATGGAGACAAGAGACTTTGCACCTACCGAAGACCAACTTGGATAGGCTAAAGCAGAACAATGTGCCCTTCATGTATAACGTTTCTCCTACTGTCTTACCACCCCCTGTGGACTTCAGTGACTGGGTTAAGGTCACAGGGTATTGGTTTTTGAACGAGGCATCTACTTATGAGCCTTCAAACGATCTTCTGGAGTTCATCAAGAAGGCCAAAGAAGACAGAAAAAAGTTGGTATACATCGGATTTGGATCGATTGTTGTTTCCAATCCAAAGGAAATGACACAGGCTATTGTCGATTCTGTTATTGAGGCTGATGTGAGATGCATCTTGAACAAAGGATGGTCTGAGAGACTTGGTGGTCCATCTAAAGTTGAAATTGAATTACCACCAGAAATATATAACGCTGGGTCATTACCGCATGACTGGCTTTTCCCTCAGATTGATGCTGCTGTACACCATGGAGGTTCTGGAACCACCGGAGCCACATTGAAAGCTGGTCTACCAACTGTTATTAAGCCGTTCTTCGGTGATCAATTCTTCTATGCCAACAGAGTTGAGGATATTGGCGCTGGTATTGGGTTAAAAGAGCTCAATGTTAAGAGTATGTCCAAGGCTTTGAAGACCGCCACAACTGATCAGCGAATGATTACGAAAGCCAAAGCTATTGGTGAGCGGATCCAAAAGGAGAATGGTGTCCAGGAGGCTATCAATGTACTTTACAGGGAGGTCGAGTATGCTCGTGGTTTGATATTGGCCAAGAGAAGAGCTGACGGGCTGACTGAGCACCATAAGGAGGAAGAGATTGGAGAGATTCCTGATCAGACTAGCGATGAATCTGGGTCCGATTCGTGGTATCTCGTTGAATAGAATGGAATGTTTTATATTCTACTAGGGAAGGTTATTGGGTACTAATAATGAAGGATTATTGTATTTTTTGAGTCGACCTCTGTGTATTATACTACCAATTTGTGACGTCTTCGGCTTCACCAAACACAGACTCTGTAATCTCTGTAACTGCTTCTTCTTCCCATTCGATACCGTTGGAATTGATAACCTCAGAACAATGTTGTTTCAGAAACTCTATTATCATCTGGTTGATGGAAGCAAACTCCAATAGGAAGGCATCATGGCCTTCGGGAGAATCGATCTTGACGAGTTTAGCGTTTGGCATATGGGCAGCAATAGTTTCTTGCTCCGTATAGGTGAACAGCCCATCGGAACTGATACCCACAACTAGGGCCGGTTGGTGAAGGGAAGCCAAAAGGGATTCCAAGTCACCATTCCGATCTCTTGCAATGTCATGAGTGTCCAGTTTTCTTGAGATTGCAATGTAACAATTTGCATCGAATCTATTGATGAATTTGTCACCTTGATAACGCAGATAACTTTGTGCAGAGAAATATGTTTGATGTCTATGTGGGATCGAAGACGACGTTGAAGAAGCTGAGTCAGAAGAATTCTGAGATTCAGATCTTTCTCTCGATTCGCCGCTGACCAATTTTCGACCTCTTTTGTTACCTTCGTTATGAATAGCCCAATGTTCTTCTTGTACATTTGAGGGATGTCTATTTGGAGGTGAGATTCTCCCCTTCAGGGATTTGATTAGATTAGGGTTTTTTCTTCCGAATCTCTGTTCGAAACTGTTTCTAGAACGGTATGTCAACAGAGCACTCATTCTTGCCGCACCTAATCCAGCAGCTGGTGGATCAGATAAGTCATAGTAACCATCTAAGTACTTCGGGTCTGAATAGATACACTGTCTCTGAGCTTCACTCCAACTGATGCACCAAGCTGATTGTCTTGCACTTGTAGCTAATGGAATAATGTTCTTGACGTAATGAGTACCAAAGAATGCCCACTCCAAAACCAGCATACCTCCCATTGAACCACCAATTACAACAGCAATCTGTTTGACACCCAGAGAATCCAGCACAACTTTATGGATCTTTACATCATCTCTCACGGTACATAGGGGAAACTCTGGCCCCCATCTTTTACCAGTTTGTGGGTTTGTAGTGACAGGTGAAGCTGAGCCATAAGGTGAACCTAACGAGTTTAGGCACACGATAAAGAACTTTGTAGGGTCGAAAGCCCTTCCTGGACCCAACAGTGGCCCCCACCAGTCAGAAACGTCAGAAGATCCTGTAAGAGCATGACATATCACCATACAATTGTCTCCATCATCGTTTATCTTACCCCAAGTCTTATAAGCCACTGGTACTTTGTGGAGGACATCGCCCGACTCGAGCTCAAATTCAGGAACAATGGCAATTCGCTGTTTATTGACCAGCCTAGAGAATGGGTTCTCCGGCTCTGATTCGATATGTTGGAGCATTTGATTCTTCTGATCGCTCTGGCTGAGGTTCTCCATCACATTAGCTTTTTGCTGTATGTAGCTCGATGACTCTGTTCGCTCTGGCTGTGATTGTCACACTGCACGTGACAAGCTGTCACAAAAAGGTTAAGGAAGCGATGTTTCATTAGATCGGAGTATAGTCAAACTCATATATATAAACAATCATAAAGCCTTGAATGCCAGTCTTATGGACTTTAGGAACTGCGAAAGATCTCTGTTTTCATTGAACTGACTGAGTAGATTGTCCACTTGTTGTTGTGGCAAGGGAGGTTCAACAGCATCAATGCTATAGAGATGCTGAGAGACGTTCAGAAACAACGAGTATTGTTTTTTTGTATCACGAGGATCAATGTTGTTGAACACCAATTTCAGTACATCCTCTTTCAATCCTTCAATCTTGAACCCTAGTAGTTGTTCATAGATAATAGTCTCTGGTAGGTCCATCTCCCCTTGCTTCTCTCTATTTTGCTTCAGCTTTGAAAGCTCTTCTCTTCTGGCATAAACCTTCTCTCTCAATTCTGCAACTTGTGACTCCAGGGATTTACGCTCATCCATTAGTTGCTTTTCTCTTATCATCAAGTCACTGATACGGGTCTGCGATCCATTGGCATCTGCAGTCTCACGCTCCAGCTGTAACCGTAGCTCCTTTTCTTTGTTCTGTGAGTCTTCCAGCTGCTTCAGCAGCTCCCTATGCTCCCCTTGGAGTTGTGACATGCCGTAGATGTGCTCTTCTTTGGCCCTTATAATTTCGCTCTTCTGGCGTGCGATGAAGTTGTTGAACTTCTGGGTCACCTGCTGGATTCGCTGTTCCACTTCTGGATCCATTATAATATCTTCTAGTCCAATGTAGTAGTCCAGCTATTGTCTCTAAAGCTCTCCTGTTCAAATTGATACCAAAGTACGTGAAGTTCCTAGTTTGAGTTTATTTACGCGTTCCGCGCTGACTCAGCGCCCACAAATGTAAACAAAACTCAACCTCACTCTTAACAGCACGACAAAGCACAGCGGCCTCTGCGTACCAGAACAACACAGGCCTCCAATACCAATTACTAGGTACATAAAAGGGACCCTCAATGACCAAAGTGCGCTTCCTCACACTCAACACCTGGGGCCTTAAGTTCGTGTCTACCAACAGAAAGCAGCGGCTAAGGGCAATTGCCAACAGAATAGCCGAACAACATGCCCAGTATGACGTTATTGCCCTCCAAGAGATCTGGGTCCAGGAGGACTGGGACTACATTACAACACGTTGTGGGAACTTATTCCCTCACATGAGAAAATTCAGCTCTGGTATCATTTCAGGCCCAGGTTTGGCCATCTTATCCAAAATACCCATTGATTCGACTTTTTTGTACAGATTCCCTATAAACGGGAGACCTTCTGCCTTCTGGAGAGGCGATTGGTATGTTGGAAAATCTATTGCTGTGACATTACTCAGACCAATGGATGATGATGTCCATCCATTGGCCATCTTGAATTCCCATATGCATGCTCCATACGCCCTCTCAGGTGATGCTGCTTACGAATGCCATAGAGCGTGCCAGGCATGGGATTTCGCCAAATTGTCTAACATACTCTCAAGAGCAGGTTACGCTGTCGTGATTGTCGGTGATTTGAACTCAAGACCAGGCTCATTACCGCATAAGTTCCTCACGTTAGAAACCACTTTAATCGATAGTTGGGAACAGTTGAACGGTGTCCAGGACCCAGAAAAGATTGCATCATTACCACCGTCATTGCAGATAGAGATTGGTGGCATTACTTGTGATTCTGTCTTAAACACATGGAGAGCTCAGAGGCAACCGAGTGAAGCATGCCGTTTGGACTATGCTTTGATCGATGCCTCCAAGATGAAGACGTTGGATGCCCGTGTGGAATTCACAGAGACTTTACCGGGGATAGGTTCCTATTCTGATCATTTTGCTTATTCGTGCACTTTACAGATTCTCAAGAAAGATTTTTACAAACAGCTGCATCGTTCCAATTCATTGACGGTTAACCGTGTTTCTTATTATAATGAAATGCTTGAGCTTATAGATACATACACTAAGACTGCTCTATGGCAACAGAAATGGAGATGTGCGCATTTCTGGATCTCTTTAACGTTGGTGGTTGGAATCCACGTCGCTACAACTTTCACATCAAAAGTCGCAGGTTGGTCCTCTGTCTTTTGGGTCTTTGCGTCCACAGTGATTGGTATAACAGGAACATTGGATGGAGTTATTGGGTATATATTTGGAAGGTATGAGTTGAGAGCATTGCAGGAGGTCAAAGAAGAAGTGATCGATACAAAAAGAGCGATAAGTAGTATAGTGTGAACTCTTCAACCAATTCTTTTGCAACAAAAAGAAAAGGGTCTAAAATATGATGAACTTGGTAATAGATAATAATGATGAGAAGTCTTGTAGACACATTCTAACCTCAGTATTTCGTCTGCCCTTATCATTTTTTACGTCAGGGACATTAGGGCCCTTTGTTGGTGCATGGGTGTAATCTCATCTGATGCACATGTGCAGAAGGTTAATTTCCATGGCCATTCCCTTTCATTTGCTGCAAAGAGAAGGGGAATGGCTATGGAAAGGGCGGAAGAAAACTACAGAATGAAGTGGCAACTTGGAAGGATCCATCCTGGGAGAGGAATTATGGCAGATTTAAAAGATAGATTGCCGTATTACGTCTCTGATTGGACAGATGCGTGGAACTACAGAGTGATTCCATCCACCATCCTGACTTATTTCACCAATATCTTCCCTGCTATTGCCTTTGCGCAGGACATGTTTGACCGAACGGATAATAGTTATGGTGTAAATGAAGTCTTGCTCGCATCGGCATTGGCTGGTGTAGTGTTTGGTATCTTTGGTGGTCAACCATTGACGATAGTTGGTGTTACTGGGCCCATATCGATCTTTAACTATACAGTATACGAGATAATGAAGCCAAAAGAAGTCCCCTTCTTCCCCTTCATGTTCTGGGTGTCCATTTGGGGTATGATTTTCCAATTGGTGATATCCATTACAAATTGTGTTGGCGCATTGAGATATGTGACACAGTTCCCCTGCGATATCTTTGGGCTTTTCATTAATATCGTGTATCTAGAAAAGGGTATAGAGATCCTTTCCAGGCAGTTCCATCCACGGGATAGCGGTGCCAGTGGGTTTGCTAGTGTTGTGATTGCGCTCAGTATGGGAATCTCAGGGTTTGCTGGAAATTGCTTCAACGAGACAGATTACTTCAACCCTCAAGTAAGACAGTTCATAGTGGACTATTCAACACCTGCTGCTGTCGTTTTTTTCTCAGGATTCATTCATTTTGGGGGATACTTGGATAATGTTACCTTTGAGAGATTACCAATCACCAAGGCCTTCAAACCAACAGGTAGATCAAACTGGATCGATGTCACAGGACTACCAGTGCAATATATCTTTTTAGCCTTACCATTCGGGATCATCCTTGCCATATTGTTCTATTTTGACCATTCTATTTCTGCACTGATGGCTCAGGATTCCAAGTTCAAGTTAAAAAAACCATCAGCATTCCATTATGATCTCTTTTTACTAGGTATAGTCACAGGTATTGCCGGCCTCTTGGGAATTCCATGTCCAAATGGATTGATTCCACAGGCCCCATTACATACAGAATCATTGATTATAAAGGACAAATCCGGAAAGATTACAGGGACAGTGGAACAAAGATTCACGAACACAGTGCAAGGCCTCATGCTCCTTGGAACAATGAGTAGACCTCTGTTAGTATGTCTGGGGCTCATACCACAAGCTGTACTGGCTGGCCTATTCTTCATCATGGGCTCCACAGGTCTACATAGAAATGGAATCTTCAATAGAATACGTTTCGTATTTAAGCACGATAAGGATGATAACCCATTGGATCTGGTGCCTAAAAAGAAATTATACCTATTCATCATCTTTTCACTTATTGGATGGGCTGCCGAGTTTGGTATTGTTAATACCAAGGGATCTATTGGGTTTCCCCTAGTGCTTCTGTTGACTGTTATTCTGGCGCTATGGTTCCCTAAGTTGTTCAAACCTGAGGAACTGGAGATCCTAGATGGACCCGTGGCTCATGAAGATACACTGAAGAATCTATAATATTCGTACATTTCTGTTTTGCGTTGTTGTTATCAGTCTGTGTAGTGGTCACGCAAGGTGTTGATATCAGCATACAGGAAGTCATATAGCCAATAGCCAGGTAATACGGTGAACAAGTGCCACATTGCATGAGCGTCAACCTGGAATCTAAGATTGATGAAGTCAAATACTTCAAAGCTCATTGCTAGTACCACCGTAAGAATCAGCAGAGGTGGCCTGATCCACAAAGTTCCCTTTGGATCCCTCTGATAATGGTCATACCCCAGTTTGAGCAGTAGTAGATATTGCAACAGCGCAATAAAAATGTTTGCTTGCATGTTGTAGGTATAGCTCCAATCATAGTTGAGCTTTATGAAGTGAAACAAATACATCAATGCGCACGTGATAGATGCCCATTTCCTCTTTGTAGGGTCTCTATCTAGTCTGAGGACACGGATCAGCAAGCCATGAAAACCGCTAAGTACAGTTGCACCCGCAAAGAAGTAATCCAAGCGTTCAGTAATGAGTAAATCTCTAATGTGGAAGATTGTACTAAAGATCCATGCACACATCGTTACAGCACTCATGAGCACGATGTTTCCATATAGGACTTTGAAGGAGCCAAATGCCTCATTGTATAGTTTTGTACTCTTCTGGAAATTGTAATAATGTGGGTGGAAGTTCAGCATTGAGAAGATGGCAGATGCTAGCTCTTGTGTACCTAATATTCTCTTGAATGGCCATTTCCCATGGAATTGTAACACTTCTTTGCCTTCATTCGTCCTTAACTGGGTGACGATTTGCTGACACTGGTAGTCACAGTTCGCAGGACAGTCCCATACGAGGAGCTTCAGCAGAGGTGGCGTATTCTCAAATGATACTTTCAAAAACCTGTTCTTTTGGAATGTTGTTTTCGTATGGCAGGTTGTGTATTCGCAGGCATCCACACACTGTTCAAACTCATCCAGTTGGTCACCAAGGGAGGCCCATCCAGTGGGTACCAAGACAAAGAGGGACAGCAGCAACAGTAATTGCATTTATGGCTCTATTTGTCGGTTTTTTGATATACTTCTTTTATGCTCTCCAAATCTCGAGAGGGCTTTTTACAACAGTTTTTTTTATTCACTCTGGCAGGAGTGAAAACAAGCAAATCGGAGTAGTGATCGATCGCTGGTGAAATTTAGCATCTAAAAGTCTTGATTCGGATCCTCTGATGTATCAAACTTGAATATTAATATGAGATTTAGGTACACAGACAATATATATCGCTTCTATTCAAGTCTACATCCTTCATAAGATATGCAATAATTAAAGAATAATGTAAGGAAAACCTCCAAGCAGCTCAATCCTGTATTCCAGTGATCAGTGCTAACATGGGATTCAATTGAAACAGAATCATGTCGAAGCAACATGCCAGTATGGGATGATAAAATAAACAGAACAGAACAGAACAGAATAGAACAGGGAAGAAGCACCCAGCCACAAAAATTGACTGCATAAGAATAAAGGAACTGAAAGTATGATGCATGAATTCTCAGTTATAAGGCTGCAACAATCACCATTGAGGTGTCAATAGGTAGAAGTCTCTCCTAAGAAGTGAATTGGGTATTAAAGTAAAAGGCCAGATATGCACACCAGTTGTCAATAGAAGACAAATCCTTTAATTCAGCGAAACGCCTCAGTATTGCTTTGCACGTATCTCATCAAATAAGTACACGTCCATATTCAAGGCATCTCTGGAGAGACAAGGAGATCCTGCCGGTGTCGGTGTCTGGGAATATGACAGCCCTGGAGTGGACTCAAGATCATCAACAGGAAGTCTCTTTGGTCTATGTCTTCGCGTGAGAGATGGTTTCACCATCAGGAAAAGCATTGACATCAAACTCATCATCATCACCACCAATAACAACCCCCTGAACCGGCAGGTCTCCTGGACAAATTGGTCCTGCACCATATGATAGTCAAAATCATAGATATCAAACTCTCTACGATACCCGAACTCGTAGATCGCATGCTCCTTCAAGAGCCCTGTATCTGTTGCAGTAGGAACAACCATTTTCTTGTTAGTCTTCTTCTTCTTGTTGTCCTCCTGCTTCTTCTTCGTCCTCAACTTGTTGCTCTTTGCTAAGATTTTTTCCTCTTTATGTCCCTAAAGGGAAATTCAATTTATTCGGGCATAAACAGTGCGCCTGAGCGAGAATCAAAAATAGACACATCAGATTAGGGCGAAATAGGTGCTGGGACCAAATTAAAGAGAATTCTATCGATATTTTTATCTACCCAGTTCACATGACATTATTATCTCTGATAAATCGCTCAAAAAACTCCTCTGGTGCAAAATATAGCATATCTATAAAAAATTGAACCCTGGCTGCATCGGCGTTGCCTGACGTCAGAAGAGATCGCACATTTAGAGGCGAATACGAATAGGGTAATGGCCTTCTGTACGATAGTATTAAATTTCATGATTGTCTTGTTGGTGATCTCTGAAGTATGTTTTGTAAATTGTGGCACCGCGTAGTGCCTGATGGTCTTCTTGATCATTTAGAGCTTGTATAGGGAAATTACTGACCCATCTCATTTTCCCAATCGGGTAATGATCGAGATACGACTGATAATGAAGGTGCTACATAGTAAAAGTTTAAATATGCCACCTCTTACCGTAATAATTGATTGAGAGATCAGCAAGAGCTTCTAGAGCATCGCAGCTTCCTTCATCAAGGAGCCGAATTCACATTTAGTGATTCCAACAGCTGCGAAGAAGATGTCGTCTGAGCGGAAGCTATTTCGGACGCAATCATCCCCATGGAAGTAATCACGAGCTGTGGTTTTTCCAGGAAAATTGAAATTGAGAACTGGATCCCATGAATTCTTCGTTGACCAACATGTAGATGTATATTAAATTGTTGAGATGACCACTGTGGCTGTTCAATCTCTGGAACATGAAAGACATTTCGACAAAAGATGTGGCTCGGAGATGTTGACGTAGCAGTTGAACCTCCTCAAGTTTGGCTCACTATCACGTCGAAGCATAGAATGCTGTAGATGTTGAGCGACAACTCCATAGGCATAGTCCAAACTTTTTAATCTATAAACTCCGAAAGTGTTGAGTGTTGAGGGGCACTTGGAAACCTGTGACTCCCTTCCAGGTTTCAACTTTCAACCTGGAAAATAGCAAGAGACTTCTATATTTTCTTCGAAGCGCTAAAAAAATAAGCGCCTGTTCTGCAATTTGCTAGGGTATACAATATTTGGCTCCATGCCGAAGAGACTTAATTGTGACGACGTTCAAGAATCTTTTCACTTAGGAACGATTAACAAAGAGTATCGTTATTTTAAAACGATTCTTGTGAATTCTTTTTCTGATCACCCAGTTATGTGCCATATATAGAGCTGATCTTGGAAATTTTTAGCAGAACTGAAGATCTTCAACAACCCTTTCTTATCTGCAAATAGACAGTACTTCAGGTCTTAGAGTTAGGAAAGGTGTGGAAATTCGATAAAGAGAAGAAGGAAGAAGGTTAATTTTTGACTAATGTTATAAGCGATCACCAGGCTCCGATTGAACTGTGAGTTGATGACATTCTGTGGGATCTGCGTGGACTCAGCGACTGGGGCACAGATAAGCTCTAGCCATATCGGCGTTCACCTTTTGTATGACAAGAAATGCCTTCAAAAAACGTCACAGGGTACAGACGGAGGTATTGTCTGTAAAATAATCTGCGGTTCAAGTCGGTTTAGATGACATTAACTTCATACGTTATATACATGGTATCTCTCTATCTATTTAGTGACAAATCCTTCTCTGTCTGTGCCTCCACTTCCTTCTCAGCTTGCAACTCTTCTTCAATCAGTTCTTCAACTTCATGTGGTTCCGTCTCGACACCATTTTCCTCGTTTTTTGTCAAAAGAACATTCAATGCACTATCTGGTTTGAGTCTCAATTCTTCAAATGCACCTGTTTCAACGACTTTACCCTCCTTACCCAAGACGATCACTCTCGTACTATGCTTGATGGTACTAACTCTATGAGCAATAGAGATCGTGGTCTTACCATCTTGACATCTCTTGTTCAAAGTTTCCGCAATTGTCCTTTCAGATTTAGAATCCAATGCACTTGTACTTTCATCCAAGATCAACACTTGCGGGTTCAATAGCAAAGATCTCGCCAACGCGATTCTTTGTCTCTGGCCGCCTGAAAGCTGAGTGCCACGGGGTCCCACAATAGTATACAGACCATCTGGAAATTCATTGATGAAAGTCCTGACGTTTGCCCTATTCAGTGCCAACTCCAAACCCTCTTCCTTATAACCATGGATACCGTAGGTGATGTTTTCTAAGACAGAGCCGCTGAAAAGAGCAGGCTCTTGCTGAACAACGCCGATCTGTTTTCTAAACTGTCTTAAGTTGAACTCTTTGATGTTCTTACCGTTCAGGTATATACCACCTTGGCTGACATCATAAAATCTCAAGAGCAAGGACGTGACAGTGGATTTACCGGCACCACTTGGACCAACAATACAGACATGCTCACCTGGCTCAATCTTGAAAGTCAGCCCATCAAAAATCTTGATGTTTGGTCTTGTTGGATATTCAAACCCGACATCCCTGAATTCAATGGTATGTGTGAAATCTGCTAACGTTGGCTTGATCCCGATAGTAGATGGGATCAAAGGCTTTCTATCATTTAATTCAAAGATACGTGCTGCAGCGCCCGCACCTTTCATCAATTCAGAATAGAAGTTTGACAGACCAAACATTGAGGAACCAGTGTAGACGGCATACATCATAAAGGAGCTGAGTTCACCAACTGTTAGAGAACCATCACGAATCATTGAAGAGCCTATACCTAATAGTGCGACAAGGCCAATATTGGCAATGAAACCAGTAGTACCAAAGAAGATGCCTGATGTAGTGGCTTCTTTAAACCCAATCTTGAACACTCTTCTGACGCTGTCCGCATATTTGGAGACTTCTAATCTTTCACCGCCATAGGCTTGGATAGTTCTTGTAGCATTGAGCTGCTCTTCCGCAACCTTTGTTAGGTCACCCACAGATTTCTGTAAGTCTCTTGATAAATTACGGATTTTCTTACCATAGACAAAAGCCATAGCGCCTAAAGGCGGAGCCAACAAAAGCATAATAGCTGTCAGTTTCCAACTTACAAGCATCATCATGGAGACACCAACGCCACCACTGAGTACTGCTCTAATACCGTCACTTATATTTTGAGTAACAGACCTTGAAACGATAGAAGCATCAGAACTTAATCTTGAAATCAAGTCACCAACTCTGTTATTATCTAAGAACGCAGCATCTTGTTCCAAACTTGCTTTCAGTGTTCTTGTTCTCAGTCTAGCGACTAATTTCTCACCAATGGTTCTCAAGATGATGACACGCCCTGAGTTGGCAAACGCTCCCAGAATGAAAACACCGGTGATAGCACCAAAAAACTGTGTTAATGATAGTCCGTATATCGTTATATTTTCCATAGATTCATGCCCTGCATCAAGAAATTTTCCAATAATCAAAGGAATACTCATAGAAATAGCCGATGAGATCGATAGTAGTGCCAAAGCACCTACCATTGGTTTCGTTTCTGGCTTAGCAAGGGCAAAGAGTCTCTTTATATCTTGAAATCCTGAGGCCTTAGAGTCATGTGGAGATAGTTTCTCAGGTTTCTTTGCCTCTGCTACCGTGGATTGGGATCTCTTGGATATTAGTGAAGCTGTCAATGATATGGGTCTGGATTTGATGTAAAATGGCGTATGAAACGATCTTAAGACAAGCATATTCCCTCTGGACACGGGGCGCCACAGTGACTTTGTCACACCGAGATGAGAGAAAATGAGCATCACACTGGTCACAGAATAGAAGGAAACTCCTCAGTTACCCCAGTAAACGAACTCAACTGGAAAATGTTTTGATCCTTGGGTTGTGGTTAGAGACGCTCGGAGCGCGCCAGATGAAAATTCCGAGGGCAAGTTCACCTGCCGGTTTTCGGGATTTTGAGCAATTCTGTCTGTATCATGCTTTCCTTTCATTACAATTACTGCATTGAGACTCTGCTGGCTGTAACATTCTGCTGTTTTTGAACTCACAACATTTCTTCTTAGTACTAAGAGCAACTTGTAGAGTTCTCAAATATTCAATCACAATGTTACGCCTCTCTTCCCTTCTTATTTAATATTTAATATTTAATATATTATATTTATGATGCTAGTGCCAAGTTTCAACCCGTCCGCACATTGGAGTTCTCTGATCTTATGATAATTAGTACATATCACCATCATGTGATACTGTCTTCTTATATTTCGGCGTTGGCAATCAGCTTCGCAAAGCCTTCAATTAATAACAACGACTACAATCGCAAGAATAGGCAGTGGACACTTTAAAAAATGTTAACATGAAATATACATTCAAAAGATATAAAAAGATCAGGGTTCAGGACATATATGGGATAAAAGAAACCATCCTAACCATCCTTTATCTCCATGGTACTCAAGCAGTAATGGTCATATCAGCATCTTCAACTTCATTCATGACATTTAGGTTATTGAAGCTCTCTTCTCTTAAAGATCCGACCCTCATTGATGCACTAGAACCACTTCTCTTGTGCTGTTGAGCCCTTTGTATTTTATCGACATCTTCAGTTGACAATCCCAATGGCAAATCTGAAATACTCATAGCATATTTTGGCGTCGAATCAGGCGTATTGAATTCGTTATTTGGAGTGATGAGTTGATCCTCAGAGTGCGACAGGTCTGGCTGTGCAAACGGATTCTCAAACATTGAATCTCTGTTATTCTTCAAGTCACCTGTACCCTGATATGTTGGATCACTGGAATATATCGACTTCAATTGAGTTTGGAACATAAGCATGAAATCAACATCGGCACGACACACTATGTCCCAGTTGTCTTGGATCAAACTGAAAGCTACTTTGGAGCTCAAGATTTTCACGTTCGGCAATGACGGTAGACCAAAGAGCAAGGAATTTGGATCTCTCTTATCAGGAATCAATCTTGAAGGTCTTCCATACAGTTTAAAGCAATCATAGATCGGTATCAACAGTCTCATCATTGTTTCATATGGCTTAACACCACCGTGGGTCAATGGCATGATGTACATAGCAGATTGATGTACTGGGACACCCTTGGACGATTTCACAGAACTTATCGAATTGAAAGAGGCGGCTGAAGAGATCGAGGAAGTTCTGTTATGGCCCTTTGGTGTTACTTGTGGAGATGATATCTCGCTCTGTTGACCCAAGTTATAGATCTGTAAATCACCAGAGAGCTTAATCAAGGAAGATTGATTGATCAGATCTGGTAAATATGGATACACAGAATGACAATAGTCCACGTTCGTCATAGAACAAATCAAGTTTCTCTTTGAAGTTCTTGTTGATGAGTAAAAGTTCATAGTTCCTTTACTCTTGGAGCTCCCGGGTGAGATAACGACAAAGCAACGGAGCCACTGGGAGTTTTTGTTGAACTTAATGTTTATCCACTCTTCCTTGTTATACTTTAATTCAGACATGAGCACATGTACATCCGACAGAAGTGTTGCTTTCGCAGATAGCATCGAGGCTGTGTAGATTTCATTAAGTCTGGTATATTCATAGTTTGTCAAATGGATTGAGGAGACCCATTGTTGTAAAGGTTCCAATGATGGGAATCTCAAGTGATATGCCACTCTATTAGAAGTCGATATCAAGACAGATAGGTGCTCTGGAACAACCTTAATGGTAGCCTCGAGAAGATCTAAGCTGATGGATTTGGGTGTGCTCAACAGCAGTGAGTTCCCTCTGATGGTTGCCTGTGTTGGCTGGTACTGTAAGTCGTTGTAATCCCTATGCTCGACACTGATATCGATGATGCCTTCGACATAAACCCTTGAGGATTGCGCCCCCAGCAGCACAATGATTGGCGCCAGTTCAGTATGCTGCTCATCGTTGCTCAGCGACGTCTCTGAAGAGAATGCGGTGCTGCCTGGTGATGAGGAGGCAAAGCTCTGCGAGTCATTTTTCTTCTTGAAGATATTAAACATTCCTGATATCTATACTGTATCGGTTCAGTGTCTTTTACCCCTTTTATGAGAGAGTTTCTAGGTGTTTTAATATGTTTCAGAAATGTGATTGCTTCGAGAATTTGTTATCAGACTGGCAGCCACCGCAACGGGACACAATAGCAAAAATGGGAGGGATGACAAGCTGTTCTAAGATGTCACGCCGGGTTCAAAGGTCTTAGGTTAGGGGGTTTCAACGTTTGTAACACCCTGCAACCATTGGCAGTTTTGGACTTTTCAAGGCTTTTTTGCCGGTTCCTTTTTTACCACACCTTTAGTGCACTGAAATGTCGTCATTGGGCGGATAACGGCACTAAAATCCTCACTGGCATGAAAAAAAAAGTACAGATATGATTGAACAAAGATTAAATAGATTGATCATCATCACCGAACTTCTTTACGGTGGTTCTGAAACTACGTTTGATCCCTTCATTCAACTCGTCATTGGAGATCAATTTCTCAACACTTAGTAGGTCAAACTTCGTTATACCATGAATGTGGAACTTGAACAAAGATGTAAAGAACTCATTACCGTAGTTATCTTCCACATTGACGATCATGGATTTCATAAGAGTCTTCTTCATCCATTCTGGGACATCCGCAGACTGTATCTCTCCACCATTCAAGTCATACTGCATCTCTAACACTTTCTGATACCTACCGATACGGTCGGGATAAGGTGAATACCTTCCTAAGGAATCCATATCATCACCTAGGACATATAGCGAAATCGCTTTCGGACACGATGTTAAGAGTGCGCTGTTCATAACTCTTTGATGCTCGTATTGAAACTCGTTCATATAGATAGGTTCCAAGAATTTTATTCCCAAAGTGGCAGCGACCTGAGATTTCCAAAAACCTTGATTTGGCGTCAATATTATGAATGGGGACGAAGGATCTTCTTCTTCCGCCTCTATATTGCTGGTCCACGAATGTAGCCATCCTTTAGTCTTTGGTTTGAATGATGGTGTGGATAAATAGTTTATGATCCTGGCACCATTAGAAGCTTGTGCATAATCGATCTTCCGCTGCTGTCTCCGTTCATTAGGTATTAACCTCGATGGTATATCAGTGTGTCTTATAGATGTCAATTGCTTAATCTCATCAATCAATTTCCTCTTATTCTCCTGGAATTGTCTGGATATTAGATGTAGTATCTCATCTTTTTGCATGTACCCCACTTTGTTGTCCAACATATCACGAATGTGGTCTTGGATGAACTTTTCCATGTCTAATTTGAAACTTTGGGGGACATCATTGGATAATGATGCCTTAATAAATGATTGGAGGTATTTCTTAAACTCTGGTAATACTTGGACGTTATTCTGATCATCTAGGATCACAGGTACTCTTGATGAGTCAATTGATATATTATCCACAGATAAAGTGCTGATCTTGTTCAATAGATCTTTGTTCTCCACTTTCAGTTGTTTGATATCCTTATCGATTGAAACAAATCTTGAATTTATGTCATCGAGTTTTAGATCCAAGTAACTCTTCAGTTCTTTATATTTGCTCTTCTGCTTGTTATTCAGCTCATTTATCTGCCACTGTAAGTTATTGAGAGATCTTGACAAGTCATTTGAAATAATGGGCAACGAAGGCCTACTCCACAAGACAAAGTTGATCACGATAAATCCAAGAATGGTCAATGTAGCAATCCAGTGCTTCTTCAATTTGAATGTAAGCCTTATTAAGGTCTTAAGAAGGGATCCAGCCGGTTTCTTGTACTCGTCATCAACTTCAAATATTTCATTTTCAGCCTCTTCATCATCGGAATATTCATCTACATAGGTTTCTTTATAGCTTCCGTCATCGTCACTCTCATCATCAAGCGCGTCCTCTATGGACTTTTTATAATCCACATACTTCGCGTTAAGCAGATCTATGTCCAACTTGGATGGTAAGCCGTCGGACATAACTGTGTGCTCTTTCTTTCTTTTTTTGTTCCGTTGTTGAATTTATTGAATCTGTTATTGTCTTAACGTGTTGTTGATTGTTTGCCTTTCGCGCTTCATTAGCGCGGTTTAACTGTTGATGACCTGCCACGTTATATCCAGGCGAGGGAGCTATGGTTTGTGCGATAACATATTCCTCACTATATATTAGGTTTTGGTTTGAATAAATCTTATGTTTTCGGCTTTCGAGATAACCCTCCCCTTCCCAGAGACACGCAAGAGACACTTCCATTATACCTCTCTACGGAACCTTCCAAAACCGCCATAATTCTCATTCATTATATAGATCCCAGCTCTTTAATCCTCTCTTCAATGTACTTAATGCCCTGCTGCCTGTCCATCCATTTATATTCACCGTCAACCAGCAACTCTATCCCTTCTAGAGGGTCACATAGGGCATTCACCCAAAACTCCTGGCCCTCGTTATCTATGGGTGCGAGCACGGTTGTGTTCTGTGATTGAAGATATTGAAGAAGTTGTTTATACTCTTGGAGCTTACTTTGTGTATCTGTCATTATTGGGATGTTGTATGTGTCCGTTGTGTGTATCCAGATTCTCGCAAGGGCAGATTCTATCGATTGGTCTTCATCTTTGTCGTTCTCTTCCGATCCAGACAATTTTTCCGATTTTCATCAGGAGTAAATCCAATAACGGAGATCAGGCACTAATACACAGGGAAAATCATATAGAAAACAAAGATGCTCAAGACACCGATCCGGCTGTCCCAGATCAAGGCGCCAAAGGTTGTCCCGTCTATAACAACGTTAAAGGACCTTCCAACTAACACAGGCGCTGGGCTATTCATCGAATATCCTAAGTTTGAACCAATGGGGTCAATGTTACACATAACTTTGCCGTCTTCATCTGTACTGAGAACACGTACCCGTTCCATAGTGGCTGTTAACGGTGAATTGGGTGGTGTTGAACAGAAATTGAGTGTTTTGAATTTGTGGAGTAAGCCATTGATATACAATGAGATCACTTCCACCTCTCCACTATCATTGCTCCTATCGAGTAAAGGATTTATCAATCTTGAAGTGAATGACCAAGACAAGTGGAATATTCTAGACACTGATTCTCTGGTCTGTTGGTTTGGGTCTATGGAGTTTGAGAAGTCCAAATACGGTCTTGATGTCAACAGCCATTCAAAGGGAAATCTGATTTTGAACGGTTCAGATATGTTCATCATGGATTTGGAACAAGACGAATCCACTTATGTGTCACCTGGAAGCTTAATTGCGTACAGGGGTCAAGCTCAAGGGTTCCATAAGTTGGATTATGGTATTCCAAGACTGGGCCTATGGGATGCTCTAAGTGCAAAATTCAAGGAACTGGTTCAATGGGTAAAGTCTTTCGATAGCTCAGAAAAGGCCAATGCCAAGGCCAAAGGGGCTGAGAACACAACTAAGGAGGATCAACAATTAACTGAGTACAAAAAGGAAACTGCTCTGGATAAACTGAAGAAGTGGATTTCTCTTCACTCAAGTAACGTATTACTGAAAAACAGATTGTTCTATCAAATCCAAGGACCTGCTACTGTGATCATACGAAATGAAGTGAAACCACATTCAAGAGTGTTTACTAAACAGGAGCTGGCAACAATTTACAAAGAGTTGAAGTAATTTTTTCTCATTCATTGTCCTATATATATATTCAAACCGTTCAATACACCTGTTGTCTATAGATAAAGAAACAAAATCACTACAGAAAGGGTTGGTCCGTGTTCAACGATCTCCATATCGAGCCAGACCAATGAGAAAGTCCTTAGATAATCCCACCTAATGAATACCCGACAATAGCACCCAGATAGCCACCACCGATGATAGGTAATGGCCAGTTTTGCCATGGTCTATCCCAATCCAACGGAATAGCAATAGCACCCAGCCAGGCACCTACCATGATTGTGATGATGTACTTGTAGAAGTTCGACTGTTTTCCCAACTTGAGGTATACCAATATAATTGGATATGATAAAAAGGACAGATGTGCTGCTAAATAGACATTCTCGATGAAGTATGTGGAGAATGGAGCACCGAAGAGGATGAGACCCAAATAAATTGGTACTATAGCGAGGCAACAAAGGATTAGTCCAACGAGAACAACGTTGTAATCGCTGCCGATAGTGAAATTCAAATCACGTTGTTTAGATCTCTTTAGCTCCACTATAGAGCCATTAAATAGTACACCATATAGCAACTGAGACCCAACAAGTAGAAGTAGATGGAAGTACAACAACTCAGTGACATTTTCCGGACTCAAATCGCTCGAAAACATAGACCATAATAGCAGCGCTATGTGTAACGGGATCAATTTTGTTGAAAATTTGACAAAGTATTGTGGATCATCTGAGGTTACAACATTCTTTGAGTCGGAGAAGGATACTGTTTTCTTATGCTGCGGCCGTGTTTTGGACATTACTGGGTCTATTTCTTCTGATCCTCTGTTGGTTTGTCCAGTTGTTATTGTGGTTGTTTGTTGAAGTTAACCCGCGGTGGGACTAGCGCTGAGTCCGACGGGACTAGGAAACCTTAGCGTTGTTAACAACTCCAGGGCTTTTGGGGTTCACTCACGTGAACATAATCCAATCGTAATCATAAGAATAGGGGGATAAGTGAACACTTTTTCTCACCATACGTGCATACATACATACATATATACATACATGAATTGAGTTTCATTTTGAGATCACCGAATTTAAAGTGGTTCTGGCGTGCTTGCATATAAGTATTGAATTATAAATTGTAATATTAGGATATAGAAACCGGGAAGAACTATTCTCATTTTTCCCATAAATGGTGACTGCTAACTGTTGACAGGAGTTCTGGCGTCGCAGAAAAGACTCAATATTTCTCAACTTTCAAGATAGGCGACCATGGAGCTTTCTCTTGCCTGCGTTCTACGGACAGAACAATTTCACTGAGCTCTCTAAAGGATGAAAGACCTGATAAAAAATTATCATACAAGATATATCCTTTGAATGTGTGGAAAAACAACTTAGCTACCATTTGAAAGTTACACCTATCTCTAATTATCAATTCCTAAAGGGAGGTCATGACACGCATGCAAAAGCTGTAACGCTATCATGCCACAAAAAGTCAACAAACTGCTTAGACGTTAGCTCTTGTATGAGAACCTAAGCCGTGGCCCGTCGGAGAAGGGAATAAATCATAAGTTTGCACAATCGAAAAGATCGCGTCCAGGATGACATGATCATCAATGAAAGCAAATATGCAGGAAGGCTAATTCTTCATCGGCTCACCCATAAGAACGATGGGTGGCGTTTCGAAATCAGTATCTGCGAGTGCCATATCGTATTGGCGCAGCGCTGAACTTGCTGAGCGTCATTTTATACTCTCTCGAACAAGGTTTTGAGCCAATAGGAGAAAGATTCCCAACAGCTTTCATGTATGGAATGGAATCTTTGATGCGCATCTATGCAACGTTGCTAGCAATTTGATGCAGTATTTTCCGTTTGAGGTTTTAGGTTATTCAGTTAGTTTGTAGAAATGTATCAACGGATTCGTTTCCTCTCCACGCCCCACTAATATTCAACGCTGCTATGAGAAGCTGAAAGGAAGAATGAATTTACGAGTTTGTACCAATTGTCAGACTAATCAGACACCAATGTGGAGACGTCTACTGGATCATAAGGGTCAGAATATCAACTTATGCAACGCGTGTGGATTATACTATAAGTCTAAAGGTCAACATCGACCCAAAGAGATAATTACCAAGAAATCGCAGCTGGATAGGCGCAAGCATATGATGGAGTCTGTTTTCATAGCATTAAGTGACGACGATAAGGCTTCAAAGATTGTTCAAATGCAGTCTGAAGAGTTGAACAAAGTGAGTTTGATAAGTTGCCATAATTGCAAATGTATTAATACTTCACTATGGAGAAAGGATTCGAGTGGTAATAACTTGTGTAATGCGTGTGGGTTGTTCTTGAATAAGAATGGGTATCACAGATCCATTAAACAGCAGAGTGATGATATCTTTATTGAGATTGATCAAAAGATAATGAAATTCAACAAGGTGAAGAGGAGAAGAAGAATTAAATCCAAGAGCCCAGAGAAGAATACAACAGAGGTAAGCACCAATATGGTTGATTCCATTATGACGAATGCTACGCTGTTTCAACCGTTCCAACCATCACCGATTTTGGATGGTAATCTTGTGAGAGAAACGATACCCATCCCGCTATTCTTTACATCGGAGAAGCTCGAGGATAAATTCTACATAATTAACGAACCGCTATCACCACCGCTACCTCCAATTTCAGTTCTTTTTCATGATCTCTATTCTTCATGCGAATCTCTCTAAATGTTAGGAATTAATCGTCAAGTTGACATTTCGCTCTTACGTAGTGTGCATCACATATTTATCTCGGGCCTCATCGGATTAAGCGCCCTGTTCAACATCGAACGCGAGAATGTGAACTGTACAGATGGGGTCTCTGCGTTGGTCCGAGAAGGCTCCTTTCGTGGAGTGGTCCAGGCGCCAGCCATTGCGTGCCAGCCCCAGTCGAACAGCCTTGCATATTTGTCTTCGCCTCGTGACACGAAGAGGATGCGACAGTTACATGGGTGCTGCTTTCCAGATTACCGAGACTGTACCTGAAAGCTATTCCAGGAATTCTAGTAGCAGTTTGAAACTTTGATCAGATAATAATAGATTATTTATACGGTATGAATATCCCTATCCAAAAATTTCAGATATAACCCTGTTACCTACTGTTATCCCAAGAGCGCCGTAAACTTACATCGGTAATGCGAAGTGCAGTGCAGCTGGGGCTCGCCACGCGAGCCGCCGCCTCAGAAATCTACGTAAGCGGATTATTATTCCATGCTTATGTCACAAAAGACTATTGATTACGTAATCCTCAAAATGCTGCGCATACCACAAAAATAAAGCGCTCATCCAGCTCAATAAACATCAACAGCTCCATAAGAACAGCAGAAGAGCAAGAAAAGATCCTAACGGCGGCGACTTCAATTTCTACCCAGAATACTGCGATGGAAGTTTTTGACCAATTCGTGGACCCATCTACCGTGTCTCACTCGATTGTGGCGAACTTCTCTTCTCTTGAAGAGGTAGATCTCATTGTGGTGAAAAATACTCTCTTACAAGTGTTCAGAGTGGTTGGTGATAAGTTGGTGTTATTGAATGAGTTCAAGCTCCAAGGTCAAGTCCTTGGTATTGAGAAGTTGAAGCTGAAGGGTTCACTATATGATAGATTGGCTATTTTGACTAAATTCGCTAAGCTAAGTATTATTAGTTATGATTTGAGCAAGCATAGTATTGAGACACAATCCCTCCATTTCTACGAGCTGGAATTCAAACAGAAGCAACTAAATGCTATATCAGAGGCGTCATTGAAGATTGATCCTAACTTTAGAGCCGCTCTTTGTTTCCATATGGACATATTGGCATTCTTGCCCTTCAATACCGATGATGATCTTGATATGGATGCTGGTCAATCAGCAGAATTTACCTTGAAATCAACTATTATCCCATCTTCCAAGCTTGATGCATCGATTCATGATATTATTGAATGCGAATTCCTGCATGATTATAGAGATCCAACGTTGGCAATTATTTATAACGACTCTATGACTTGGGCCGCTGATTTGAGTATGAACAAAGATACAGTAAACCTTGTTGTTTTGAACTTGGACCTGACAACTGGCTCATCAACCCCAATAATCAACTTGGAAAAACTGCCATTTGATATATGGTCCATTAAGTCTCTACCTTCCAATGGTTTCCTTCTGATCGGTTGTAATGAGATTATCCATGTTGACAACTCTGGTAACACGAGGGGTATCGGTGTTAATGAATACTACAAGGAATGTACTGACTATAGGCTTGAGGATCAATCAGAACTGAATATCTTCCTCGAAGATTGCCAGGTGGAAAACGTTGGTTCAAGTGTACTGATTGTTGACAAATTTGGCGCTTTATTCACTTTAAGTTTTGAAAAAGATGGCAAAGTTATCAAGAAAATCCAGTTGGTCAAGAGCACATCATTATTTCCTATCGCATCACCAATCTCCATTTCTAACTTTAATGAGTATTTGTTCGTTGGTAACTCTACAAGCGATTCACTGTTGCTAAAGTCCAAGACAATCGTTGAAACCAAGGAGGTTTCTTCAAAGGATATTGTGGAAGATGAAGACGAAGAAGAAGATTATGATGAACTTTATGGAACTTCCAGCAGAAAGGAGCTTACGGTAAAGTCTTTGGATTTTGAACTTGTTGACAAGCTCGTAAATAACGGTCCAATTGCTTCGTTTACTTTGGCTCGGTTATCGCCAGAGATCTCAGTCCAAGGCTTGTCAAATCCAAATTATAATGATCTCTCTATCGTCGCTGCTAATGGTGAAGGATCATGTGGTAAGATCACTTGTTTCAATCCAACGTTACAACCGAAAGTGCACTCTACTTTGAAATTTCAAAATATCTCCAGATGCTGGAATCTGCTTAACAGATACTTAATTACTACCGATTTGACAAACTTTAAAAGTGAGATCTTTCTGATAAACGAGAACTTTAAGAACTTTCAAACCTTGGGTTTCAAGAATAACAACATTACAATTAATATTGGAGTCTTCGAGCAGACAAAGAGAATCGTTCAAGTCTCTTCTTCAAATCTTTACATTTTTGACTATAACTTCAAGAAATTGCTACAGATGAATGCTGACTTCGAAATCTTACACGCCAAGTTATTGGATCCATATGTCATCCTGACATCAGCGAATGGTGAGATTAGAATCTTTGAAGTCGATTCTAAGGGCTTTAAGTTGAACAAGATCAGATTACCAAAATCTTTAAGTGATATTATATTGACATATGGTACGATATCCTGTACGAATCTGCTCAATACCGGCACAAAAAGATCACGGAATGACGACAGCATCCCAATCTCAAATCCCGTGTTCTTGGTGACTACTGTAAATAACCAAATCTTGGTCTTTAGACCAAATCATAATGACGAGGTTTATCAACTCACAGATATCCATAAACTCATCGAATTGAGCGAAGTTACTCCCTTTGAAAACCCTGAAGGTTTGGTTCCTGATCCTTTCTTCAAACAGATTGAATTGTTGCCACTTGGTGATGAAATTCATAAGGAGGAGATATTGACAATCCTGACCATTGGTGGTGAAGTACTACTATACAAGCTTCTTGGATCGAAATTCAAAAAATTGGAGCCCAATGTGATATCTGGTGCCCCAGAGAATATCTATCCACAGTCTACAGTTCTTGAAAGAAAGTTGATCCCATTCAACACTGGTGGCAAGTCATGTCTCTTTGTCACAGGTAAACAGCCTTATGTTCTCATAAAGACATGCAAATCAAATCCTAAAGTATTCAAGTTTACTCATACCTCCCTGATCTCTTTGTGTGCATACGAGGACAAGTTTATGTCTATTGACGCTGAAAAGAATGCAAGAATATGTTCTATTCCTTTCGATTCTGAACACGATTACACTAATAATTTACCAACTGAAATCTTCACCGTTGGTAAAACAGTGAATAACGTCTCATTTCATGAAACTTCAAACCTTTTGGTTGCTTCTACGCTGATTGAGATTCCGTACGATCCGAAGGATGAAGAAGGGAATCCAATAGTTGGTACCGAGGATAAACGCCGGGCCTCAAGTTACAAGAGTTCTATTTTGCTGATCAAGCCAACAAGCTGGTGCATCTTAGATGAGCTCGAGTTTGAAGACGAAATCGTGGTGAACTCCTTGAAATCTCTGCATCTCACTGTGTCTTCAAGATCGAAAAAGAAGAAAGAATTCCTTGTTTTGGGGACTGCGAAGTATAGAATGGAGGATCTGACAGTTTTGGGTGCGTTCCAGCTTTATGATGTTATTTCTATTGTCCCTGATCCACAAAATCCAGAAGTGGACTACAAACTTAAAGAAATTGTGAGTGAAGTTGTCAAAGGTGGTGTTACTGCTGTCACTGAGATCAGCGGTAGATTCCTGGTCTCCCAGGGTCAAAAGGTGTTGATCAGAGATTTACAACAGGACAATTCCACTGTTCCGGTTGCCTTCTTAGACACGCCAACCACACTTTCGGATGCCAAATCCTTTGAAAACCTTGTTCTGGTGAGTGACACTCTGAAGAACATCATGTTTCTCGGTTTTGATGCCGAGCCTTATAGATTGCTTCTTCTTGGTAAAAGTCTAAACGAGCTTAATGTTTCCAGTTGTGATTTTCTTGTCTCTAGCGGTGAGATTCATTTCCTCGTTGCCGATGATGAAGGAACCCTCCATTTGGTTTCTTACGACCCAGATGACCCGAAATCTCTTAGTGGCCAAAGATTGTTAAATAAGACCACTTTTCATATTAACACCTTGACGACAACTATGAGACTGGTTCCAAAACATGAAGAGTTCAAGAATAACAGTGATAGTTTCCAAGTAATCGGTGCGAATACCGATGGTTCTCTGTTCAAGATTAGCCCAATTGATGACCAGACATACAGAAGATTTTATATCCTGCAACAACAGCTAAGTGATAAGCTGCCTCAGTACTGTGGCCTGAATCCAAAGGCCAACAGATACCACTTCAGTGACTCGGGTGTGAGACCAATCATCGATTATGAGCTCATCAGAAGATTTGTGCACCTCAACGTTGATAAAAGACATCAGTACAGTGGGAAGGTCGGAAAGCGGGCCTATTTGGAGATCTGGAGAGATATCATCGAAATCGAAAACACTCTGAAAAATCTTCACGAGTGATAGTTTATAGAATGTTTATGCGTATCTAGATTTTTATTTTGTAGCTGATATGTTCGAGCTCATCGCCCCTGGTGGGGAAAAGTGGAAAAATCATCGTCAACCTGAAATTCACCCAAGAAGCGTTAATAGGTGCACTTGAAAATGGCATCACAGACACAGAACTCCACAGTGTTACTGAACAGACTTCTCTCACTAAAAGAGCAGTCACCGCTTTTGCTTATACTAGACACAGTGGCGCAGTCTTCGAGTTATTTGGTGCAAGAATTCATTCATCACTCTCCTGAGCATACCAACATCATATACGTTTCATTCGAGACCGTGGAGCCACCAAAATATGCAAAGAACTTCATCGAAGCTTATAATATACCTCTTAAGAGACTCGTGGAAGCTATCAATGCTCAATCTGATTCATCGCTGAAGACCTTTGTTGTCATTGATTCCATCAATTACATTTCCAATGCCAAACTGTCGGAGTTCATCACATCAATAGCAAGAGCTAACTTGACGGTCCTAGCCACCTTTCACGCATCCCTCCCAGAAGCTGATCAACCACAGTATCCAAATTACCCCTCAAGCTATACCATATTAACGTATATAGCTTCATCTATCTTCGAGATTCTTCCAAACTCAATCGACAATGAAGAGCTGGAGTCTCAGATCAGCAACCTTAAAATCCCTGGCGGGCTTAACACTCCAAATTTCGTTTTGAACTTGATCAATCGTCGCAAATCTGGCCGCTCTCTCTCTTACAAGTTCAACATCAACACACAGAATCATGAGTATACGCCCGTGGTAGAAAAGCAACAAGAACAGATCGACTCACAGCAGTTACTCAAAGGACTGACAACCTTCAACTTGACAACATCGGCTAAGCAACAGAGAGCCAAGGAATCTGTTGAGTTACCGTATCTGGAAGCACAGAGCTTCGAGACCGGTGGCGCTATCGTCTATGAGTTTGAGAAAGATGACGACTACGATGAAGAAGATCCCTACGAAGATCCCTTCTGAGGAACTTACAAAGAAGCCAAAACTTTGAAAATTTATCTTTTAATATTACAGTTTACGTGTCCTTCACCATAGCTGCGTCAACTCATTCCAGTTATTTGCCTTGCGCTTCTCCCAGTAGCTTTCACTACCTTTAATCACCTCCCATGCCATCTTGTCTGTCGGATCGACTTGCTTGAAGAAAGAAGGAATATGGACTTCATTGCCATCAGAAAGCTCTTTTCTTCTATCTCTCTGTCTCTGTTCGATGGCAAGCTTCATCTCTTCCGCAGCCTTGATGTCACCCTTTTCATAAAGACGAACATCTGGTCTCAGTCTGGAATCAGTGAATGGAATCTGACCCTCCTGAATTTCTGTGATATCATTGAGATTGGTGGCGAATAACGTGAATCCCCATTTGGATGTTTCATCCTTTAGAAGCTCAGATGCTCTATACAATCTTTGCTGGAATCTTGAATCATTGGCTTTCTTGGCAAAGATTTCAGAAGTCCAGTTACCATCGGCATAGTACTCAGCATTTTTGCCATTCTTATTGACAACACGTATGTGCACTTCTTCACAGCGTGGGGACGAGAATAAGCCACTAGTTGGTTTCTTGAACTCCACCAGGGACTTCAGTCCCGATGAGCTTGTAATCGTAACGTTATTTGTTGGCTCCGTATATCTCTCACCAGCAATGATATTCTTCAACATCGTGGCAGGCTGTTTCCATTTGAAGATCTCACCAGTGGACTTCAGTACCAGCGTTACAGAACCGTTGCTAATCAGCTCCAAAGATTTACCCCAAAATTTCTGTTCAGGGCTCAGGATGAAAGAAAGCTCCCAATTGGATGATTCACAGTTGAAGGCAAAGATCTGTGGCTTATGACAGATCTTCTCGGCGATCATTCGATAACCCAGTTTCTCATCAACAAGTTCGAAAGTCTCACCTAGAATTGGGTTGAATGGTTTTCTCAAGTTTCGCTCTTTAGCTCTTAGAGAACCCAAACTTGCAATCGCAAAAGTTGATACCTGTAAAAGTTTCATTTCGTGGTTTGACTCTATAGCAGCTGAGTTCAACAGGTAAGCATGTTCGAACAGCTCTGAAATTTTCTGCAAGATCGTTAGCGGTTCATTCGAAGTGACAGGCATTGAGATTGTTGAGAGATCTTTACCGACGTTCTTTCTCAGGAACGAAAACAGACTTGGTGGTGTGGTTGTAGATTTCGGTATGTCATTTCTGCGTTTCACAGCTTCTAGCGGCAATGGATAGAGGTCCTTTTCCGTGAATGAGGGCGCTAGAGAGGCTAGTCTTGGAGTGAGGTCAACTGACGAGTCGTCCTGATCAGAGAGATCTTCCACCGATATATTGGTTTCTCCCGTACTCTTCTTACCCGGAAGTAGTATGACATGATTATCTAGATGGTTATCCTCCAGGAAATTTAATTCATCATTTGCATCATAGTACTCATCGCTGAAAACGGATGGTGCAGGGGATAAGACGGTGCTCTGAACACCCTGCGTGAGCAGCAAAGCATTTACATATGTCGTCAATGCTTGTAACTCCTCCTTAGTATCAGAAATGTCTCTCTGGTCTATTTTTTTCTCCAAATGTGCAAAACTTTTGTTTAAACTCTCGATCTTGGAGTTGATAAAAATAAGTTCCTTTTCGAGCGGACGCTCATCTTCCATCATCTCATCTATCTTTGTAAATGGGCTAGGGGTGATGCCAGTTGATGATGGTTGGAATGCAGGGCTTGTGATTCGTGAAGACTCTGTCTCATTAGCAAGGGCAGAAGAAACAGCAGCTCTTTGTTGTGACGAATTGAGTTTGATAAAATCTAATGCATTGATCCAGTTGTCCCAATCCTCCTTATTCTGTGTCTTCAGGATCCATATTTCCATACCTGAGTCAATGACAATGGTGTTTTCATCTTTAAATGCAGAGACGGTAGCAAGGCTGATCTGCATCTCACCTCTAAATTTGAGAGAGTGCTCATTCATATAGTAGCTTAGTGTGTTGTACTTGAAATTGAGCACAAAGAAACGCTTCGTGAAGCCTTGAAGTTTTTTACGTTTCTTCTTCAGGAGATATCCTTGCAAATATTGGCCGTTATAAGGATGCAATTGGCTCTGCAGATTCACAGATGACGAAGATGTTGACAACCTTCTCACTGCAGGAACATCTCCGACGAAGAACTTGTTGAACAGCACTTTCTTAGCATAACTCTTGGAGAAGGTGTTGTCAAAGACAAACGCAAATATACCGCCTTGCTCCACATTGAGTTCTCCTTTAAACAGCTCATTGGCAGCCAGCATACCATACGATTTCACTTTCACGAGCGACGAATTGCGTACACGTTCCTCTAATGACAGTGACATCGTCGAAGAAGACCTTTTGCGGTGATGAAGAGAAGTCGATGAGGAGTTCACGCTGTCACCGTTCACGCTGTAGAGTGCCTTCTCTTTTTCATCAGAGCGGTAAATGTCAAAGCTAATGGAGCGCTTAATTGGTTTCAATTGGAAAATCACGTTTACGCTGTCAGGGATATGGATCCATTTGATCACGAACGAGCGTGAGTGGACATCAATGGTCTCCATCTCTCGTTCAGCGTCCCGCTGTGGAAGTTCTGCTTTCTCTTTTCTTCTTTAGATCTTAATTATGATTGTGTTGTTTTTTTTTTTGAAGATAATCCGTGTCAGGAAACTCGGAAGCCCGTGGGTGGCCCATGCGCTGACATCCTTACACCATCTCAGCTACTATGCCCACCCTAATCCTGTTCCACAACAACAAGTGACAACTACAACGTGCATTGTGCAATCTTACCGAGCATCTGGTTTTATGATCCGTGATAAGCTAAAAAATCAATTATCATGATCTTTATCTTGATTCAAAATTCAAATTTCAATATTCAAATTTCGTAATCACTTGAATGTCCTCTTTTTACGCTCAGGAAGCAGCGGAGGTATGCTGTGACACATGTCGTACAACTCATCGTCTAAAAAGGCCTCACTCATCTTTAAAGTAAAGTTGGCCTGTGAAGCATCGGCTGGTGATGAATCATTGCTCTTGTAGTCCTTACAGTGTCGGTTCAGCACTTGTGGTAGTAACTTTTCTCCTTGAACAACGCGCTCTGATGTGTCTTGTTGGTACAACTTCTTGACATAACGAGTAATCTTTCGAGACTGGTGTTCTAACATATCGTCATGATCAACGAATAACCCAAACCGAAACCCACAGGTACTCATATTGGACTCGTTATAGCTGGTGTTCAACCCCCAATATTGATCCTCCAAGTCACATTGTAGGTAATCATCTTCGTCTTTCGAATTGGAACTTGAACTTGAAACAACTCCAGGGTAACATTCACTATGCCAATGTGGCGTACTCTCATCCCTAACAATAGAATAAATAGGTACTTCAGATATCCATTCATTAACTTTCTCTTTATGTGGCATGTTTGGGGCATTTCTTGGATCAAAGCTTGAAGGAAACTCATTATGGTGCTCACTGACACTGTGTAATTCGCCATACACCGGAGGACTAGTGTTGTGATTTGCAACTCTTGTTGGAACCAAATATCCAGGATGTGGAACCATATATCCCAACATGCCATCACTCGATAAAAACCGGTTATGATGCGGTGTATTCTGATAAAGATTTTGCGGGGATGGCAGAACATTTGCTCTATTCATTGCAGATCCCAACACCTGCTGAGAATGCACGGGAAGTGGTGAAGCTGAGATCTGCCGTTCTCTGCTCTTAGTCATATACTCTCTTGAGTTGCTCATCATAAAAGAATCTGAAAACTTCGGTTGGAATCCGGAAGTATTTGTTTTGTTACAATCAACTGCACCATAGCGACGAGGATCTTGATAAAATGAGCTAGCGGTGTGCATGTGGGAACAGAAAACCAGATGCAAGAGACGAAGGATAGAGAGACTGTCAGACAATGAACAGAGCTCCGTAAACGGTAAACCAACAACGATATGTGTACAAGCCCTTCTTACACAAAAGGGTGACTTCGGGAGGTTCTAAGATGTAAATTTCAAAAGTCACTAAAAACTCAATCTAAACAACGAAGTTATTACGGCAGAGGAACACACGCGATTCCATTTGTGTCACCAGTAATCCCACTTCCATGAAAATTAAAGTGGAAAATTGGTTTTGTACCTCTTCAGTCATGCTTTCGCTTTTGTGGCTGTCAACCGGAGACAATAAACAGTAGAAATCAGAGAACTCTGAACAAGAAGGTGAGGAAGACGGAGAGAGCCAAAGAGGTACACAGTAGTGTTGGACCGTATCTGTCATCGTAATTAGCAGCAACTTTCTCTCTGATATTTATCACTCTCCATATGTACATAACAGTCGCATAGATGATGGTACCAACAGTGGTTAAGAAGAAACCCACGGAGGCAGCCAATGATACACGATCACCAAATGACAATAGGGTAGTAGTTGTGGCACTAAGAACCAAAGCAATAGAGATCCAGCTCAGATAGGTTCTCTCTGTGGCGAAGTACACCTTTGGTTCCACTCTCACCGGGACACAGATTCTCTTTCCAGGTGGAGCAAAGAACTTTGCTTCGAACACGGTATCCTTAGAAATCTTATAAGTATTCTCATCATGGAAAAAATCTTCAATCTGAGCAGCCAACCTGTTATATAAATTGACGACAGAGTTATTAGATGGCGCTCTTTCTGTTGGCGCAGTACCATTAGCTAGCAGCGGAGAGGCCTCAGAGGAGCCTTGGGTGTTAGGGGCAGAATTCTGCTGAGCATTTGTGATAGCACCAAATTGACTACCCACAGCTTCTTCTTCATCCATGTACTCGCCACTTGAAGTATTTGGATTGGACTCACTTCTATGGATACCAATCTGATTTGACAAGATTGGTTTTCTGATATCGGTACCCATCTGCGGTAACCAAAATGGGATCAAGTCAACTCGCTCTGGTAACAAGGAAGCACATCCGTGAATAAATTTAGAGAATTTTGGGACAGCCTCCACCAAATGAGATGAAATCAAATCCCTGACCCATTGTGGTGGTTCCTGACCCATTTGAGTCTGTAACTTCACCTCAAGGACTGCATAAGGGAATCTCTCAACATCCTTTGGAGGTAACTGAGAGAATGGCCAGTCAACGCCGATATCCATTCTTCTCCAATTACCCTTTGTTCTGTCAACACCGTCAAAGTTATCCTCTCTTACCATTGTCAACTCTGTGTCTAAGGAGATACGAACTCTGGCATCACCTGGCAATTGGAACGCAGTTCTGTTGTAGAAGGATCTCATAACTGGCCTCAGTCTCTTCTTAAGCATGGTGTATTGAACCTCAGTGGCTAATGCTTCAAGACCTTCAATTTCCTTGATGGACTTTTTACCATCTTTTCTCATCTTTTCAAAAGCTTGCGGCACGGTGTATTCACCTTTCATGAAGCTGTTAACGTGTCTCTCTTTCAATGGGAATCTGGCCTTGACAGAGTTTTCACCCGTCCAATCTTCTCTGTGCGTCTTTCTCTCGACAAAAATGGTATCAGACGACATACCACCATACCATCTCAATCTATGAGCTTCTGCACCTTCATCTTTTCTTAATCTACCATAATACAAGTCCATATTATCATTGTCATAGTAGATGGATGTGATGGCGGAGTCTTCACGTTCGAACTCCTTGTTGGCGTTGAATACGAGTACCGGAAGGTGCTTTAGGATGATCAATTTCAATTCTGTGATGTTATCTGGGTGGACCCAGTATTTGGTCGTTTGACGAACAAAGTTCTGCTGGGAACCACCAGCTGCCGAATCCCCCTTAACAGGATTACCTCTTGTTCTGACCAAGTCATACAGACCAGAAAGCTTAACGATCATTGGGTCGTAGTTGTCCTTGAAGAAAGGCTTGGCGTCTAACCTAACTTGGAAGATCGGCTTCAAATTCCATGTCGTTTGCTTATCGTGCTTCTTGATGATCTTTTGGAACCCAGTGTAGTTCAATCTCGTGAACTTGGCCAAGTCATGGACATCTGCAATTACATCACTCAATTCCTCCTCCAAATCTTCGAAGTCTTGTTCAAATGGTGGGTTTTCAGAATCGAGCTGGGAGATCACCTCATTCACCTGTTGCTCAGCATCCTTGATTCTTCTTGCTATCTCAGAAGACTTCACCCTAGTAAAAGTGTACACCTTGTCCAATTCAGCTTCAAGACTGATGAGGAAACCTTCCTCGAGTTCATTGGACCACCTGTTCCCATTGCCCTTGAGGCCCTGCTTAAGCTCCTGTTTCAAGTCATCGTACGCAATATAGTAGAAGTTGTAACTTCTGAGGAGAGAGCTCTTAAGATGTTCACCGAACTTCATCGTAATTTCACCGCGGCTGCTAACTGCTCAATCAACTGTTTGTTCTTGGTAGAGAAGAAAAAACAAAAGAAGTCAATCTTATGGCAATCGATCCTGCCTGTCGTCTGAATCGATTCGATGGAAAGCAGCAGATCCACGTGGGGTTCGTGAAGGAGGGGCTGCCTAATTTTTCTGCCATTGTACGCACGTGCCAATAAGACGCATATAGATGGCCGGGTAACTGATGACTTTCCAGATCGGTGCTGGTTAAGAAGCCCCTCTCAATTACCTCACGGTTAAGCAGCCCGTGATCTCGTCAGAACTTTTTCCAGCACTTACTAAGTCAGCCAAGTCAGCTGGGTATTTCTTCTTGTCATATGGGACTTAATAGCTCGGATTAACAATGAGAGTCGAGCAAGAAAGAGCTAAGCTGCTGTCGAACTTTGAAATTCTAGAGCACCTCAAGGAGATTCAACAGCAGAACAACTGGAAGGCCACAGATAAGAAGTTCAAAAGAGCTTTTAACCCGGATCTAGAAGCCATCACCAAGGACCTCTCGTCATACCTTTCGAAAACGCCTGCGCAGACACAAACCGCAGATACGATAACAAGTTGCATGAAAGATTTGTCAAAATACCAACTGGAAAAGATTGAGAAACTTCAGATCATAAATTCCACACCGTACTCTTTGGTAAACCTCTATGCTGTCATCGAAGAGTGTGATCAGAGGTTCTCAGAGGATGAGATTAACGATTTACTGGAAATAATACACCGCCACTTCCCACAGCAGGAAATGGAGCAAATCGAAGAGGATGTCGAAATGGAGCAATAACACCACTACAGTGTATAAATATAGATAAAGCCACCAAAAATGAATGAAACGTTTCACTCTTGTTTACGAACACCACTAACTATATCATCCACTCTCAACAACAAACATGCACTCTCAATAGCGGTCTTGATGCTCTGCTGCTTGATCACCTCTGGTTCCCAGATGCCGTACTCATTCATGTCCACAATCTTACCATTATCACCGTCAATCCCCCAAGTGTATTCACCTTTTGCATGCTTAGCTCTCAGTTGAGACAAGATTCTAATCGGATTACCACCACAGTTCTGTACCAAAGTTCTTGGAATAACTTCGAATGCATCAGCAACGGCTTGATATGGCCATTGTTGAACACCTTCAATGGTCTTGGCCTTTTCACTTAAACGAACACTAACAGCCATCTCTGTGGCACCACCGCCTGGAGCCAAACTTGGTTCAAACATTACATTACGCGTCACAGCCATGGCATCCTGTAAATTTCTTTCAATTTCATTCAAGATGTCCTTAGATGGACCTCTAAGCATAACAGTACATGCCTGTGGTTCTTTGCATTCAGTTAAAAAGGTGAAATATTCGTCCCCAATGAGCTCAACTTTGAAAAGACCACATTTTGTACCGATATCAGATTCACGCAAATCCTCGATTCTATTAACAATGGTGGCACCGGTGGCTCTTGCGATTCTGTTATTATCGGACTTCTTTGTTCTTCTCAGTGCGGTAACGCCGCCTTTCAACAAGTAGTGCTGCGCCAAATCGGAAACACCCTTTTCAGTGATGACCAGGTCTGGTTTGAAGGATAAAAGCGCATCGCACATCTGCTTAACTTGTTCCTCCTCGATCTGTAAAATTCTGTTCCAATCCTCCTCCTTGGTGATTTCAATGTTTGTTTGGGATTCACCTTTCTTGTACTCCAATGGACAATCCAAAAGAATGATCCTAGGGTTCTCGATGTGTCTTCTCATCTTTGGATGAGTAACATCTTTGTTCAACAACACACCGTCCAAGACTTGAGAGTCTTCGATCTCGCCCCCTGGAATCTTTTCCACTCTAACGTATCTTTTAACGTCAATTTCTTTATGTCCTGCACCGTCATCAACAAGAACGGTCTTAACAGCTTTGAGGGACAGTCTGCACATAAGATCGCTCCATTTGTTCACGTATTTGGTACCAATAGACGCACCAATTAGCTTAATCATTGCGTCTTCGTTATCCAAATCAATTGGTCTTGAAACCTCATGGATTACTTGCAAGGCATCACTCAATGCTTGCTTCAAAGCCTGGATGATAATGACAGGGTGTATGTTCTTCTCGATGTATGGGAAACTCTGAGCCAAGATTTCACCTGCAAGAATGATCACCGTGGTGGTACCGTCACCAACTTCTTCATCTTGTGTTCTACTCAATTCAATCATGGATTTAGCAGCTGGGTGGGCAACATCGATCTCTCTGAGTATGGCATGGCCGTCGTTAGTCAGTACAATACCCCCCATTGGATCCAAGAGCATCTTCAACATAGCCTTTGGACCTAGACACGTTCTGATGATATCGCTAACAGCTTTGGCGGCGGTGATATTGGAGATCTGAGCCTGGCGGCCAGTCTGACGGTCTTGCGAGGTGTCTAATTTTTATGATTAGTATGCTTAACTCTGGCACAACAATTGCAACAAACTCACTCATAAACACCACTGGAGCCTGCATTATGGAGTCTTCGCGGGTGAGATATTCTAAAGCTTCTCAGCGTCCATGGTTTGTTTGATGGCGAAATGGAAATTTTGGTGAACGAGAAAATTCGCGAAAATTCGCGAAAACGTTGATGGATGATGAGGGCTCGAAACGTTTCCGTTTTGGAAACTGGTGGAATTTTCCTGACTCTTCAGCCTTTTTTGGTTTCGATGTGAAAGTTGTTGTATCGTTCGAGGTGAACAAAAGGAAGGATATACAATGGGTATTGTTGAGAAGATGTGAGTCTATCTTTGTGAAATACGGTAAACTAGTACTAATAGTCTTCCTTTGAAGTGCTCAAATCAAGGAAGAACTCTCCAGAACACAGAAGAATAAGGCCACAGAGTACCACATTGGACTCTTGAAAGGTAAACTTGCCCGTTATAGACAGCAATTGCTTGAACCCGCGCCAGGTTCTTCATCTTCCCCAGGTCAGGGCTTTGAGGTAAGTAAGAGTGGTGATGCTCGTGTTGTGCTTATTGGGTTCCCATCTGTCGGTAAATCTTCCTTCTTATCCAAGATCACTAAGACCAAATCTGAAGTTGCAAGTTATGCTTTCACCACATTGACCTCTGTACCTGGGTTTTTGGAATATCAAAACGCTCGAATCCAGATTGTAGATTTACCGGGTATCATTGATGGAGCTAGTGAAGGCAAAGGTCGTGGCCGTCAAGTTATTGCTACTGCGAAGACTGCCGATTTGGTGCTTATGGTTCTAGATGCTACCAAAGGTGCCAATCAAAGAGAGATATTGGAGAGAGAATTGGAGAGTGTTGGAATCAGATTGAACAAAGAGAGACCTAATATCTATTTCAAGCAGAAAAGCACAGGTGGTGTCAAATTCAGTTATACTTCTCCACCAAAGTATTTAGATGAGAAAATCGTACAAGGTATTCTAAGGGATTATAAAGTTCACAATGCAGATGTTCTTGTCAGAGATGAAAATGTTACTGTGGAGGACTTCATCGACGTTATCAACGATTCACATAGAAGCTATGTCAAGTGTCTCTATGTTTACAACAAGATCGACGCTGTGTCACTGGAAGAAGTTGATAGGATTGCCAGAGAACCAAACACCGTGGTGATGAGTTGTGAGATGGATTTAGGAGTGCAAGATGTTGTCGATGAGATTTGGTACAAGCTGGATCTACTCAAGTTGTTTACAAAGAGACGTGGTGTTGCTGTGAATTTCGAAGATCCAATGGTTGTGAGAAATAACAGTTCCATCGAAGATGTATGCAACGCCATTCATAAGGACTTCAAGAATAACTTCAAGTATGCCCTGGTATGGGGCAGTTCTACCAAACACAATCCACAGAAATGTGGATTGAGCCATATGATCCATGATGAAGATGTTGTATCGATTTTCACCAAATGATGTTTCCTATATACAGTCAGTGATGTGTGTACATCGAATCTACTTCTTAATACCAGCTTTCACCAAAAAGTCCTTGGCTTCGTTGATCTTTGTAGCCAGATATGGCGACCCGCCTTTATCCGGGTGGTTAGCCAGCATGATCTTTCTATGTGTGTCCTTCAATTTCTTGTTCGTCAATGTGGTTTCTCTAAGGTTGAGTATCTGAAGAGCCTCTTTTCTGCTCATCTTGTTCCCAAAACCACCTTTGAAGAAGGCCTTACCGTTGATACCAGGTTGATTTGACTTGAAGCTACCGGCGATAAAATAAGCCACCATGAAGCCACCAATACCTGTGAGCACAGGGTGATTACCAAATGTGGTGACCACTTGGTCAAAGTAATAATCCACAGACCCTTGAGCCGGCTGTGACTGTGGCTGCTGCTGCTGCTGTTGGCCCAGCACCAGCTGCTGTGGTTGGGAGCTTTCGCCCGGAACAGGTAACGTAGGGATCTCGATAGTCTGTGCCATGTGGTTGTTGTTCTCTTAGGTTGTGTTTTCTGCTCCTCGTCCTTCCTAATATTGTTGACCTGCCTGAACATTTCGGAATTCGATGAGAGAAAAAAAAAAAGAGGCAAAAAAGTATAGGTAAATGGCTGTATCAGGAAATGCCCTCTTTGGGAAGTGGTTACGAAGCCTTGATTTGGAAAAATTTCTTTCTTCTCCCGCGGGCAGGGCATACAGAAAAAAAATCTCATCTCATCTCATTTAGTTGATCCCTCGATGTCTTCTGAGGCATCTCAAAGTGTTTGTGAAAGTATAATAAAGAAGGAATGAGAATTTATCAATGTCACTTCTGCTCATCTCCGGTATATCCTGGTCACGGTATCATGTTCGTACGTAACGACGCTAAGGAGTTCAGATTCTGCCGTTCCAAGTGTCATAAGGCCTTCAAACAACGTCGTAACCCAAGAAAGTTGAAATGGACGAAGGCGTTCAGAAAGGCTGCTGGTAAGGAGCTTGCGGTGGATTCTACGTTGACCTTTGCTGCTAGAAGAAACGTTCCAGTCAGATACAACAGAGACCTTGTCGCTACAACACTGAAGGCTATGGCCAGAGTGGAGGAGATTAGACAAAAACGTGAGAGAGCTTTCTACAAGAACAGAATGAAGGGTAACAAGGATAGACAGCTCGAATTGGACAAGAAGCTTGTGGAAGCTAACCCAGAGCTTTTGAGAATGAGAGAGGTGGAATTGGCCAAGAAGGAGGCTAGACAGCAGGCTCAAGGGGAGATCAGTGAAGATGAGGACATCGATATCGAGAGCGATGAAGAGATGGAAAGTGAGTCTGAAAAGGAAGAGGTCCAACAGAAGATTCTCTTGAAGAACAAGAAACGTACAAAGCGTACAGTGTTATGATTTGGGTTTAGGTAAAAAGTCGTATAATCTTTTATTTTGTGGTTTTTCTGGATAAGCTTTGTATGTGAATGTTAGTTATTCATCAGACTTCAGGTCCACAGGAAGTTTCTTAAAGACTCCAACAAACCCTCCACCAACCATCCTAGTTCCAACCCTTGGCCGACACACAGTACCTTCTTCTCCTGTGGCCCTTATGTAGGTAAATCTGGTGTCCCAGTCCTGTAATCCTCCACCAACACCTGGGACTAATTGGATGGTCCTGATATGCGTCAATTTCATCTGCTTATCTTTTATGGCCTTCAAGACTTCCAAAATCTGTGTAACAGACGGACAGAACACAATCAATGGACTATCCTGCTTCAAATGGGTCACTATAGGTTCAATATTACCAGAAATATCGGGGAGATCCAAGAAGGCACCACTCAGAAATCCTTCATCGGTATCCTTGTCGAGGGATTTCCACTCAGAAGCTGTATCAAACCATTCCATGGGGGACTCCGCAATATGGAACTCAACATCATTTATATACATTCCTCTTTTAAAATTCCTCACTGTTCTCTTTCCAACGTTAGAGTGTCCCTCATTACGATCAATAGAATGCAAAATAGCACCTCTTACTCCATGGGCCTTATAGAAGCAGTTTGCGCTATGAATCTGCGAACAGATAGCCAATGTCAGTGATCCATGACCTGTCCCGGCTTCAAAAAACTGTAGAGGGGACTCTTTCAGCTGACCATCTTTATCTAACTCTGGGAAATCAGTGTGAATATCAGCCAGCGATACAATAGATGAAGCATCAAATGTATAGATAGGTGTCGCTGCCCTTCTAGATAGGTTGATATAATCCTCAGTAGAGGCATGTGTCACTATGTAAGGGTTCCCAAGATTTGATTTCACCAAGCTTCGTGATTTCATACCGAATAGATCATCATGTGCAATATGGCCTTGGTTGATGTTGACTGTGCCGCCTTCCTTCAGAGGTTCAGAGAGCCATAGACGATCTCCGCGGTTCATGGCGCGTATGACAACCACATCCCCTTTGGTAAAGGTGCTCAGTACCCTTCTATTTCCGGCTCTGATCATCTTAGTGAAATCTGCGTTGAAATGGTTGATGCGATAAAATGAATTTCTCGAAAACGTAAACAAAGATGAAGACAGTAGCATACGAATAGAGGTAAAACAACATTGAAAAAAGCTGCATGTCCAACCTAGTCATCGACACATCCAAGTTCAAAGACTATCACAGAGAGAACTATGTCGTAAAGCTCAGGGTGATGGGGATGGTACTCGACTATAGCGTGAGGGAGAAGCATATATTAATCCAACCAATAATCAGCCTAACATCAGAGAGAACTCCGATAGAATTGAAAATGGGTGACGATATACAACTTTCTAATCCAGAATTATGCTACACTGGTACTGTGATAGATGCTGTGTGCCTCTATGATGGAACCATAATCTCTATAATGACGATAAAAGTCATAAATGGTGATTTCAACAAAGTCGAAAGAAGAACACTACGAAAGATTAGCAATATCAAGAGAGATCCATTATAATACATTTTTTATTATCCCAGAAACCCTTGGCCACCAAAGAGTTGTTTATAAATCGTCTCGCTAGAGACTTGGTTCATCAGTTCAAAAATTCTCTGTTGTTCAACGTCTTGCGCTGTTCCATTATATCCGTTGCTTGGAGGTGTTGATAAGCTTGGATACAATCCATCTAGTGTTGTGTCCCCTGGTGTCGCCCCCGTGGTGTCCACGGACATCCGAACTGTGCTCATGGGGTTTATCGGTGTTGGTTGTTTGAGATCTTTGAAGACATCACCATAATCACTAGGCGTCTTTTGGTTCAATTGTTCAAAGAACTTCTCAATGTCATCGAAATCAGAGTTTGTCACAGTGTTATTCGATCTCTTCTCATTCCCTTCGAATTTCAGACGAATCATAGCTAAACTTAGAATTTCAAATATTTCCACACAGGGTGACGCTGCATCACAAGATTGAACCAATGAGCTCAGCACGTCTATAACAACACGGTTTAGTTTTTCAAACTCTTCAAGATTGATTAAGTTGTCCTTTGAGTTATAAATGGCATAGAAGAAGGATGTTCCAGCCATGAACAAGTTATGAACTGCAGACCAAGTATAGTTTATCGTCTTGGACTTGAATAACTCGGAATAACAGTTGATGATTCCTTTTGAAGATTCAAATATGATCCTTAATGTAGCATTGCTTGGTTTGGAGTTCTTTGGTGTCACGCCGAACAAGAGCATCTTTGTGTGGTGGTAGTTCAACTTAAAGAACTCAAAGTTGAAGTCACAATTACTCTTCCGCGATGTCTTCAAAGGTATCGTCCTAAACCAATGTTCCAGTTGATTATCAATTTTTTGTTTCCAATCATTCAAGTTGTTGTAGAATCTAGGTAATGTTGAACTTGTAAAGTACAGAACCTCTAAGATCTCCGCTTGAATTCTTCTGATCTTGAAAAAGTTCAAAGAGATTGTCTTATAAGTGGGTAATGAGTTCGAGGAACCCGTGAAATCAAGTGTCTCATCTTCGTTTATAAGACAATCATCAAGTTCAACTGGAAACTTTGTTGAGATGCTTTCTTCGGGTATACCAAATGGTCTTCCTAGATAGACACAAACTTGACGATCCAATGAGTATGCACACCAGAATAGCCTGCGTCTTAGATCCTTAACAAATGGAGAGAACTGACTATTCAACTTCTCTGTATGTAGTCCTAGATCAACACAGAGTCTTAGAGATGTACCTAAGATGTACCAGACACCTGGATTGGAAGGTCTCATGATGGAAAACAAAGTAAGCAGCAGTAAACCTTGAAGACATTCTAGTCTATCTTCAGACGAGTAAATGGACTCCACAAATACTACTGCTTGAAGCCTATATGAGTTGGACGTCTCGGGGTCATAGTGTAAAAGATTGATTGAAGATGATATGGCAAAGATCATGTGTAAGAAGAACAATGGCTTATGAAATTTCTCTGGTACTTCGGCTGCAGTATAGGCTTTCAAGTTCTTCTTTTGGTTCTGATAGTGCCAGGTCTCCTCCTCAGGTATCAAAGTAGTGTTTAGGTTCATCTTCGTATAATTTGAAGCCAGCTTTGTATTTGGTGAGAGATTTCCATAAATTGGCTTGAAGTAGTTGTTGACGAAGTACTCTCTATGCATTATGGGAAGCTGTGTGTTTGACTGTTCAAAATAGCATTTTACCAAAAACTCTGCAGTCTGCTTATTCGGCAAGGCAGTAGTTATCTCCTGTGCAAACTCCTGTGCTGTGGGCACTCTTGTCGTAATTGAGTTATTCTCAGTGATGGAAGTTGGATGGAAATTCACAGCGGTGAACAACAATTTAGCAAACGAGATACCGGATGAATCACCAATGTAAAATGACAGTCCAGCAGAGTTGCTTGAGGGTACAGCAAACTTTAAACTCGTTCCAATGGAATCCCTTGGTGGTTGTGACATACCAGAGTTATTGGAAGCCACAGAGACTGGAGAGTGACGCGCAAACTCCGGTGATGGAACTCCACTGCTATGCGCACCTGCGCTTTTAGCCTCTCCGGGGGCTTCATTAGGGTCGATCCCATGTTGCTTTAACAATGCCTCTAGATGACCAATACGGTCTTCAAGCGAAATGACATATGACCGCGGTACTTGACGACCAGTTGCAGGATCTAACCCAACACAGGCAACCCCAGCTTTTAAACACCTAGCACAACTAGGAAACTGTTGATCACATTTTGTCTTTTTCTGCCGACATCTCTGACAAGCCGCAATGGTCCTTGATATACCCACAATACTCGAAGAAGGCCTCATTCCAACAGACCCTGTCACTATGTCTGATGAATAATCCGCCAGCTGCGACAAAGAAACGCTCTCTTCGTTGTACTCTAATTTTCTCTTCTTCGTCATTTCAATTTTTCTCTGGTGGAAGTCTTTCTGTTCCTCTCTCTCTACCCGCTTCCTTCTTTCTTTGTCGTTATTCATGATTTGATATGCTAGGGGAAATCGGATTTCAAAAAAATGTGTCGTTAATGACCAAAAGTGGATATTTTCTACTTCAGAATACCAGAAGCGTTTCTATGGTTACAAAACGATATAACGAATTTTAATACAAAAAAAATAGTAGATACACAAGAATTAAGAGGCAATTCTCTCCATTACCGTTCTTTCAGATCAAACTTGGGCCATTATATGTGGCATAAGATGTCTGTGCTTGTGGCTGTGGCTGTTGAAACCCGGTGAACTGGTTCTGCAATGCCTGTTGTGGTTGTGGCTGCTGTTGGAACCCAGTAAATTGGTTCTGTAATCTGTTTGCCTGTATTTGATTCTGTAATTCCCATCCTGCTTGTTGGGAAAACTGGTTAGTACGTTGCTCTTGGATCGTCTGTGGGAAAACAGGCTGAGTTGGCAGTTGTTCATAGCCACCAATAGTCGCAGGAACTTGGTAACCATTAATATTCATCATATTAGATGTAGTTTGTGATTTAAATGGGTTGGTGCCTGTGTTCTGTGATAAAAGACCTGCGGAGTTGTCGGCCTTGGAAAACGGGTTATTGGTTGGCTGTGCTTGAAGATTAGACTGTTCAGAAATAGCTGACAGCGTACTAGATTTGTAGTTGAGGGAGAATGGGTTATTACCAGTGATAGAAGCAACAAGCTTAGCTTGAGTCTGTTGTTCCTGTTGCTGTTGCTGTTGCTGTTGCTGTTGCTGTTGCTGTTGCTGCTGATCTTGGAAGAATGGATTGCCAGTTGGTTGTTGGTAGAATGTGTTACCAGTTGACTGTTGTTGAGCAGAATAACCACCAAAGCCGCTACCATTAAAAGCTGGAACAACATTTGCAACAGGAAAGGAACCGAAAGATCCAGTTTGAGCACCATTCAGATGGTTTTGCTGAATTTGTTGTGGTGCCTGCGAGGTCAGCTTCGGTACCAGCTGTTGAAGAGGAGGTTGTTGGGTTAAGAATGGGTTATTGGTATGTTGAGGTTGAAGTCCCTGAGTGTATTGGATCTGAAGAGGTTGGAGACTAATCTGGCCAATCTGCGAGGCCCAAGGGTTTGAAATTGTCTGTTGTGATTGGATCTGTCCCTGAACTTGAGATTGCTGCTGATTCTGTACAGGTGGCTGTTGTTGCTGCTGATTCTGATGCTCTTGCTGTTGCTGTTGCTGCTGGGGTATTTGTGGGACAACACCGCCATTCTTTTTATATTCTCTCTCGGCAAGAAATTGAGATCTGTTCACCTCAAAGTTAGGATCTTTCAGATAGTCTTCAAGTTTCTCTGCCAATGCGACAGGTGCATGCTTAATTGTTGGAACATGTAGCTTAGTTGCATATTCCAGATGTTTGGCGATTCTTAGATAGTTCACGACATCTGTTGTCAAATCAACGAACTTTTCATAAATTTCCAGAGCTCTTTGTGCATCATATTTGGACATCTCGAAATAGTGCTCCAGAATATTAATCACACCCTCGTTCAACGATTGAAATAAGCAGAGCAAATCGTTCACAAGCATACGAAAGCAAGTCAGCACTATATCATTATTGATATCGCCCTCAGTAAATCTACAATTGATCAATGCTTCGATTTGCTTCTCAACGCTCTCAACTTCCCTGAGTAAACCCTTCTCCACAGAAAGCTGTCTCAAGATGCCGTTTTCCTTTTTTTTCTGTTCATCTCTGACAAAATCAATTCTTGTTATGCTATATTCACGGGCTCTAACAGTCAAATATTTGGCATAACGCAACAATGACTTTGCATCCGGGGATCTCAGAGACTTGATATGGTGGAGATCTAAAAACTTTGGGTTATTCGATAAGAACTTCAACGTCACCTCTGGATCACCTTCCCTAATCATGATGTGGATAACCAACAATGATTTGAACACAATCGACCAAGCGGAATCACCTAAACGACTCCTCAATGAAGACATAACCTCTCTGAATTCATTCTTGTTGTACGTAGCAGTTAAGATGGGCTCAATGTATTTGGGCTTCGGGGCAGCCACCTAAAGATATCGAATTATTAGTATTAGGGGGTCATCAGAGATAGGGGGAAGAAAACCATACTTTAATCTTCGTGGCTCCCTGTAGGTGTTATTAGTATCATTAAACGTAAATATATCGGTACTATATCACTGTACGGTTCAACTTACCTTGACAGTCTTCTCAAATGACATTTTCTTGTGCCCTTTGTGTGGTCTTTCTTCTTTCTGTTTTTGGTGCAAATCCGGTTTTGTGTTGACGTTTTGGGCTTCTTAATTTTCATCCGCGCCCGCTACCATCGGAGGATGGTGGGCGCAGACTGGTTGGACCAGTAAGAGGTTAGAATGATCGGTTGTACACCCTCCTGTGATCAAGTTGACAGATCAGTAATATATCGTGCACAGTCTACTTAACTTGAAACTTAATACTTCCTGAAAAGGATAGTCAACTTCTCTCTCTTTTCAACGTTCTTGATCTTGAAACAGTTGGCTTGTTCGCCCAACTGCAAGAGTGAAGCGAGCCAGGATCTCCCCGTAGACCTGTTGAAAAAATTGGAACAACATCGAATCACGAGGCACATGCAGAGCAGTCCCTAATAGTGATAGGATGCAGATTCAATTCACCCATGTACTTCTCTGCTGTGACACCCTTGAAATGGCTCTCCAAATTAGAACGCAACGTGCCCAACTCTGGTGTAATATCAGCATCCCATCTCTCCTAGGCCTTTTTTTCGTTTTAAGAGATAACAACTCAGAAGTTGGTAGATCTTAGATATTGCATGATGTATATCAAATCTTCTTACCAATGGCCTTGTGCATCCTGATGGGTTAAGCGATTGGATAAGTATCGTCAAATGGATCACTTTTTCATAGTAATAGTAATGGCTTCGAAGCCTTTATCATCTCTCTAAAGAGAAGAATAGATACTAGACGGTAACAGCTTTCTATTCCAAACTGGGGCATTATCATTGGCATGACCTGTTTTTCTTTCTAATCGATACTTCATATAGAAATGTTCGTCAGTACAGACTTGGTAAAGAGAATTCCGGTTACAAACAGTAAAAATACATATAGTAGACAAGATTTAGCATTGGGGATGAGAATTGCGAGAAATCTATGGCCAAGGGCTTGTCATAAGAGAAGATATATTTTCGATCGGATTTTCTTATCTCCTTCCAATCCTTTTCTAGTAGTTTACTCTTTTGAAAAGATCCCATATTGCTCTTTGCTCTCTGTTCTGCAGGTTAGAACACGGGGTCTGTAACTGTATCACTTTGCCAATTCAATCCTTAGGTAACCACGTATTCAAAGAACACCTTGAAGCTTCTGGACACCAGAAACACAGATTGACTCTCTGCGTTGGCCACGATGATTACTGTGCAAGTCCCGGGAAGTAGAGGAATACCGTTAGTGTCAGCAATCTTTGTACTTCAAACTTCAAAGAAAAGTGTTAAATGCAGCTAATAATTGAATTGATTATTGCTATGCATGTGTATAAATTTCACTAAGTAGTACGTACAGAAAGTAAAAAAACTCAGAGAGCATCTTTTCTTATAATAATAACGGGAAAGCGCCCAAAAACATTCTTGCTCTCCCGAGAGAATGGCATGTTCCGATATGGCAATATACTTGATATTGTTTACCAAGTGGGTACTAGAATATAGCACCGCAGTTTACAGAATTGCCTTATTCATTGATATGCATATTCGAAATTTTGAGGCAGCTTATTGGTCGGTTATTCTCAAGTCTTCTTGCATGTCTATTCACTCCATATGTGTATAAGAATCAGCGAATGTCGTTCGGTCTGCGTGATTGTATATGTAGCTCGGAGGGAAATTGAATAGGTGTTGTGTTAGTTTCCTTGAGCAAACTGTAGGATAGTAAGAAAAGATTAACTTTTTATGGATATAAGCAGCTCCCCTCTAAAACTCTGTTGTAGATCTGAGCCTGTTCTCAATATAAATTGATTGTCAAAAGATCGTGTATGCTGCGGGCAAACTAATGAGTACACTGCTATAATAATATGCATGTTTATGTATACCACATGGGATAGTGCAGATTGACTGACTATATCTCGCGGGTTGTACAAGTAGATACTTCCCAAGACAAGACAAGGGCCAATAACCGAATGAAAATGGAGCTTCGCCAACTATGTGCAGTGGTTCACACGCCCTGTATGCATAATTTTGATATAGCTGTCACAAAAATCCCTGGAATTTGGAAGAGAAATCTGATAGTTTCAGTGGTCAATGTAACATACCTCAATTTAGATGTTCAACTCTTGTAAGCACAGTTAGACTCCACATGAATCATCGGCTGCCCATAGAATTGGGACCCTCCACTGCGTGCAACTTCTCCTTTTAGGCTCCGAGGTCATCACTATTCGAAACCTCATACTTCAATGGATTTGCACCCAAAGAAGAGCCAAATTTTTGGATTGCCTGTGTACTAATATTGGAGTCCATGACTGCCGTAAGCCCAGCTACACGGTGGTACACGAATTCCAGGATCTTTGACACCCTCCTTCTTTATTCGCCGAGAGCTAAGAGGGCTCAAACCCTGCATAAGTCTATAATGATGAAGTTTTGAACCTATAAAAGGACCCCCTGTTGGCCTTCTCTGTTATTGTATCAACCACACAATGTCTGACAACTCTATTATCGAGGAGAAGGCCTTCTCAACAAATGTCTCTGTTTTGTTGAGGACAGAACCAACAACTAGATCTACGATGTGAGACTCTGGCATGGGGTTCCTCACTTGCACATTTTGGTGTTCCTTTGGTATAACTCTAACTTTAACAAACGACAGTTTTCATGGTTCCAATACAAACAGCTTGTAGTCATTAGAATCCGGGCGGAGTTATGTGGGTTACCCAAAAGGTCGAATATCGGATGTTCTGTGGTCAGCACCTATTCTTGGTAGCAACTCAGTATTCTTCTTTGCCCCTTACGTCTTTGACAGAATAGGTAGAAAGTTCGTTATTCTCGTTGGTTAATTGATCATCACCGTCAGCCTCTCTTTCAAGGTGTCTCCAACAGTTGTGAATTCATTATTCTTCTACATCTCTCGTATCCTTATCAGTAATAGTTCTGGGATTGCAGCTGTGGGTTCTTCAACTCTCATCTTTGAGATTGCTTATCCAACACATAGAAAAGTCTGAACTTTTGAACATAGCATCTGTTAGTACTTGGACGCTTTGATTGCTGGCTCCGTCAAATATTTTACAAGAAATAAGGATTCAAGTCACTCATGCAGAACTCCATCTTACTTGCAAGGCTTCTGCCTACTAGCCCAGTTGATCGCCTTTCGGTGGACCCCAGAATCACAGGACTACCTTGTTGCTAAGAGAAAGCCGAATAAGAGAGAAGATTTCGTTAACAAGTTCTGTGCTGAGAACTTCGTTGACAAAAGAGACCTAGATTTCCTCCAATTTCAAATGAAATAAATCCATGCTGGTTTGGCAGTTGAAAAGGCTGCATGTGCTAGTGCGAATTACTCTGACTTCATAACAAGAGTCAACAGAACTAGATTGTCCCTCGTCATATTCACTTCTACTATGTTGGAACTCTCTGGTAACGGTTTTGTCTCTCCTACTGCTTGAATAGAGTATTGAACTCCATATGTGTAACTAGGGCTTCTAAACAGCTTTTGACTAGTTTATGTTTGATGTCATTTAACTTGACTGTTTCATTTGTGGTTTGCTGTGTCTATGCATTCTTCAATAGAAGCACTCTATTCATCATATGTTCTTGAGATGCTTGTTTGTTAAATTGCTTGTTCCATATTTTCCGCCATTAACCAGCAGAAAACCTTTGAGGATAAAAGTCTCACCAATGGTGTGCTTGCTATAATGTTCCTGTACTACCTATCTCATCACATTGCTGCAAATGGTTTGCCTTTCTTGTACATTACTGAAATCTTGGCGCACACCCACTGATCAAAGGGTATCAACATCTCCCTACTTTAGATGCAAGTCATCTTAGTCTACAACTCCTTTGTTAACCCAATCTCTATGGATGCATTGAATGAAAGTACTGCATACTGTACTATTGTACCCTGGCTATTGAATCTGTTGTTATTATCTTGTTCTAGAGAGAAACTTCTGGTCGTACCTTAGTAAAGTTGCTGAAGTTTTTGCAAATTGTATTGAGTATATTGAGTCAGCTATGGTTTGTAATCAATTTGAACGTTCCTGTGAGCACGTCGAGCACGTTAGAGACACTTTGCCGGGTACTATTTTGATTCTGTTGGTGGGATAGGGTCCATTGGTTCTAATATCTATTTGCTCTTTAAGTCGCTCATGCTTATTTATGATGATTGTCTGCAATTATTCTGCAATGTAGCAGATCGAACATAGTCTCTCTAAGCAACGCCCTATTAATCTGCATATGCAGGGGTTTACAATATGAATCCGATCATGCCAGATTTTTTTGATTGCCCGAAAATTCTGGTGACAGCAATTCTTTGGATTGTGCACAATAAACTCGCTGACACGTAAATGGGGAATTCACTCCCTCTTTCAGCGCCAAAATTATCGAATTCTATATGAGATGGACTGTCGTTGAAGGGCAAGGTGGCAGTTGTGACAGGTGGCGCTCGTGTTATCGGTTATGCAGTTACTGACTGTTATTCACAAGCTGGTGGTGATGTCGCTCTCATGGACATTGATATTGAAGCTGCTCAAGAGAGCGCTGAGGAATGGAGAACATCATATGGAAATAAGGCAGTTACCTACCGTGTAAATGTATCTTAATTTGACCAATTTGAGAGAGCAATGAGGGAAATTGAAGAAAGCTTTGGTAAGGTTGATGTTTTTGTTGCACACGCTTGAATTGTGTGGACACATGGTGCAATTCTTGATGAACAAAACAAAAATTCTAGGTCCAGAGAGTTGGAGAAGTCTCATTGATACTCACTTGAATGGCGTATACTATTGTGCCAAAGCGGTCGGTAAGCTCTTTAGAAGGCAAGGATCGCTCTCGTTTATCATAAAAGCACCCCTTTCTGGTCATTTTATCAATCTTTCAAGTTATCAAGCATTCTATGGCGCTGCAAAGGCAGGGTGCCTAAGAATGTGTAAAGCACTTGCTGCTGAGTGGGCTGGATTTGCCCGCGTAAATACGGCTTTACATGGGTATTCAAACATTGGCTTCGATGGTATTGTTCCCACCGAAGTAAGGAATAGTGAAAGCGGGTCCACTCTGCATAGAGAGGCCTTGCCAGAAGAACTTGTTGGCGCCTATTTGTATTTAGCTTCAGATGGCGGTTACTCCTCTTTAAATCAGTTTGAATGATATGCGGCCTTACCTGTAATATCAGTCTTCAGATTATTAATCACCAATATATATACTATAATTCATACTTGATACTTCCATTTTTGAATATCCTCTATAAGTCAAAGTGTCTCCAGAAAATCCGGCATATAGCTCCGGATGGCTGGCGAGCCGCAGGACTTCCGACTCCAGGTAGGACTTCTGTCATCAGCCCTCTATTTCAGGGTGCAGGTCCAATAAAATGTCATACATGATTTCATTATTCTTATAAATACTACAAACCATGACTGTTGACACAAGGGTTGCATCCATTGTTGATCGTTTGAGAAAGGTTTCGTACAAAAATTTTCCTCAATTGCCCCCAGATTACCTGTCACTCGGTGCTTCCTTCGCCAATATTGAGTCATTCGAGACGGAAAGACAATTCAAGTTGCCAGAAGATGTAAAAGAGTATCTCCAGTGTGTGAATGGCGAGGGCACGCTTCGAGATATGGCTCAATGTGGTCTTCTTCTCGGCTGCTCCATACTATCTTTGGATGATATCAAGAGAGAAATGGATATCTGGGACCAAGTTATGAGAGAAAACCCAAAGTTCTCTGATGGTTGGGAGTCAAAGAGCTTTCCACCTGAATTCATCCAAGAAGTCTATTGTTCGCCAAAGAGCTGGGTGGGACTAGCAAATGATGGTTGTGGTAACTCCATTGCTGTCGATTTGGCGCCTGGCACAAAAGGAAAATTTGGTCAAGTCATCGTGTTTGGTAGAGACTATGATGACAAGTGTGTCATTGCCGACTCTTGGACGGAGTTTTTGGATGATTGTGTCTCTTGCATTGAAAGGGGTGAGGGATTCACAGTAGATGGCGATTTCTACGAACTTGATGACTCTGGTACGTATATGGATGTTATCTATGAAAGGAAGGTTGGTGAGATCAGAGAGAAATTCAACTTGGACTATTAAAGTCAATGATTTATGTACTGAGTTTAAAATATGCCTCTGATTCTTTTCCTGAGCACCGTGGAACCAGCCTCTTATCCAGCCTGTAATAAGTTAACAGATTGAACTATATCGAGTAGTTTTTTAAATGGTCTCATTTGGTGAACTGAGATGGTATATACCGTCAAATAACTCATGCTAAGCTTATCGTGGTTGATTTATCCTTGATAATATCCTTCCAGAACACAGGGTTGAACCCTAAGTCTCTTCCCCTCCAGATATCGACAATTATCTGACGAGCAGCCTGCACAGTTTTCAGTTTTCTCTGCCGTTCCATCTGTCTTAAGCTCTCCAAAACAAACCATCTAACGTCTTCTTCATCTGCTGCTATAGCTCCGACCACGAATACTGGCCACAGCAAAGACATATAATGGTCAGGGAGTTCTTTCTGAATCCTCATGATCTTCATAGTATACTCCCTTGGATCAATAGCTGGGTTCACATCGTGATTGCTGTTCATATAGACAGAGCCATAGAGGTATATCAGTGATGCTAGTCGCTTAATCTCTGCAATAGCTGAAATGTTGTTTCTTTCATCCTGGTCAAAGTATAACTCACTATTGGTAGGAAGCTGCTGATTTAGACAGAGAATCATCTGCTCCGTTTCTTGTGCATGTTTGAAGATCTCTGATTTGTAGAGACCTTGATCATTGGTCTCTAGCTTCAGATCAGCTAAGCATTGGCCAATGACAGATATGCGATGTATAAGTGAAATCAAATATGGAGAACATCCAAATACAAGATCAATCTTTGTATCATAGTCTTTCTTCAATTCCTCTATGAATGGATCATCATCGATCATCATTGGTCTTGCAATGCTGCTTTCATGAACCCATGCTGTTTCCCCCATGACTTCGTGGGAAATGAAGTACCTTATAAAGAACTTTCCCATGGGTGTCAATAACTTTTCCCGTATGCCAGATGATTGTTTCAAGACTCTTTTGGCGTAGTTCAATAATGCAAGCCATGTATTATTGCAATTCACAGATATCTCGATAAAGCAAAGCATTACAACTACAGCAAAGATGTCATCCCATCCATCATGGTCTCTCTTCAAATCAAGAAGCTTCGGAATCTCCTCAATGACATCAATGAGGTACTGCTCTGCGATTTCTTGATAGTCCTGTCTTCCGACCAATGATATCTGAGCTGCAGAAGCAGTCACGATAGTCTTCATCACAACCGGATAGTTGAAGGATAGTGGAACGATGAGATGTAAGTAGGGGTTGAGTTCTGGGGCGATATAGCTATTCTGCGGACTATTTGGTTTCACCTCACAACAGACACAATGAGGGGCGATGGAGTCAATGAAGTAAGTTATCAGTTGCCTCTCCAAAGGGCTCAAGGTGAAACTGAACTGTTTGATATTCAATTCTGGAACATTGATAAGATGTAAAATGGGGAATGCCGAAAAGGATTGAAGAAAGATGTCTTCAAAAGACAGCGGATCCATATCATCAACTATAAAGTCAAATGCATCATACCGCACGCTTGTGTTGTTCAAGATAGGTATCAAAGACTTTTCAAAGATGTGTGAGAAAGAAGCGTCCAGTTCATTCTTTTTGATCGGCTCACCAACACTGTGGTTTCCATATAGGGACTCAAAATCTGCTGAGGAGGTGACAAGAAAGGGATACTGGTCTCTTCTTGGCACGATACTGTGGGGCGCTATGTAGGAAGATTTATGATTTAAGTTCTTCTTCAACCTGGCTTCCATAGATCTCCCAAAAGTGATGCCTTTCTCAGTAGCCTCGTCCTCCCAGGTCAACCGAATGCCTTGGTACTCACATTTGAGATTAAGCTTAGTACAACGTTGACAAACAGGGCTCACTTCATCACATTTCACTCTGCGTTTCTTGCAAGTGGCACAACCGTTCCGGCTCCTCTGCCGGTATTGCTTCACCTTTCCCATGCCGTGCTAATCCAGATTTATTGTTCCGTTGGAAGATACTTCAGTGGTATAAATTTTTAGTGTGTCAGCATGGGGAAATTAGGCAAGTGGTCGCGACCAAGAGTTTTATGCATCTGGGCAGGTTGATACGAGCAACGACGTTTCTCTTTAGATCTCGCATAAAATCCCATAATTATTCTAGCTTTACTGAGCACTTAATATATGTATATACTGCTAATTCATCATTCTTAAATCTAGAGATAGGAAGGTAATTCAAAAATTGCGAGGGTAATTTCTGGGTAAATGAAGCTATTATAATGGGTATTTACCCAGGTAATTTTCTTTGCTCATAACCATTCCTAAAACGGCAATAATCGTACTAAGCGCGTAGCCAAATCGGACGCGTCTTCTCTGCTTCTCTT